>JAPYYR010001615.1:0-15481 GCA_030523065.1 Aphidius colemani
TCTTTTTATTATTGTTTTTTGAGATTTTTTTCATCAAACATATATTCATAATGATTATTTGTTTGTTGTGTCCAACTATTATTGATGAATTCGTGTGCTTATTTATTGAACACATACGTTACTACACCACTGTACACAACTGTCAAAACTGTTTTTTTTATAACGCAGAAATAAATAATAGATTAGTTGATGGGCATATAGAATTAACTCATTGAATAAAGGAATAATTTCGTATATGACATTGTAATACTTCGAAAAATTTTCTCATGAGTTCGTCAGGAAAATATTAATGTGTGTGTGTGTCATTTCGGCAAGATTCCGATTTCCGAAACCCAATTTTTTTTTTTGGTTTCTTACAGTAAATGACCTCAGGATTACGGGAAAAATACGGAAAAAACTCCTGCGCGTGCGCAAATCGGTAAAAAAGTGACGTTTTATACGAAAAAACGCGATTTAATCATTATATATGGAATAAATTTTCAGGTAACGATAAATTTCAATATATTATAACTGGAACAGCCGAAAGCGCCTTATTGCGGCCAGATGCCCAAGCCTTATTTTACGACGTTTTTTGTCCCATTTCTAATACATGGAGTTAAGTCTCATGATCTCTAGTCTTCATAGTTGGTTTCTTAGAGTAAATTACTTAGAGTTTGAAGAATAACGCTTCTTCACGACAAGAAGACTAGAGACCAGGGGTGCTATTCTCGGTCCCAAGATGCGGGAGACGATGCAGGTCGCGCATCATTGATTCAACGACATTCATTTCCGTCGCTACAGGATCTTATGAACGTGCTTTTTGTAGCTTTTTTGTGAATGTTACCTCATTTGTTGTATTTATACGTTATAACCCATTATAACCTTTAATTAAATGTCAACGAATACTTTTTGTCTTTTCTAATGTGTAATCTATTTTTAAAAATGAAACTTTTAATAAATACTACTCTTAAATGCGTTAGAATAAATTTAGATAAGTGACGCTCCAAGTTTTTTTATAATAATAATAATAATAATTTTATGACATCAAAATATAGCACTATGGCAGTAGCCACAAAAAAAGCGCTTTTTTGTGAATACCGCCATGATGCTATATTGTGATGTCATGAAACTATTATTATTATAGAAGAGCATGAAGCATCATTTATAAACTTATATCAATAATATAAGTTCCGTATAAAATAGTGTCGAATAATTATTTATCTAAACGTGTTTAGACATGGGGTGCATTCGTTTAATAAAAATTTTATTCCGTTTTTCAACTTTGCCCCGTAACACCAGCTAAAAACTAGAAAAAGAAAAAACGACAAAAGTAATCAAGTTCTCTATGTAATTTCAAAAACTTCCCCTCCAACATTTTACATTCTTATGTTTTAAATTAACAAGAACAACCAATAAGAAACAGTAACAAATATAAACAAAAATAACATTTTAGTAATTCATTCTATAACATGTATCGTTATAAAAAACATGTCATGTGCCGGATCTATGAAGACTAGAGACCAGGAGAATAAACTTCGGTGGAGGGGGTAACATTTTGTGTCCTAGAATACGGCGGCTATCTAGAGTGCGCCACTTTTACTAAGATAAAAAATGCGCATTACATAGTGCGCCGTTCGGGAGTAAAAGTGTCGCACTCTAGATAACCGTCGTATTCTAGGACACCCCCTCCACTAAAGTTTATTCTTCCGGTCTCTAGTCTTCATAGCCGGATCGACCACGACAGAAAACAGATTTTTCCAATAAAATTTTGGCCGGTAAAGTAGGGCGAAATTGAAAAACGAAAAAAAATTTTTTAATAAAGGAATGCACCCATGTAGTTTTTATTTTTCAAACACGAATATTTTTTTTGCACATAACCAAATGACTTACATTGTGAGTTTTTAGATAAAATTTATTAGCCTGTAACCAACTTAATTTTGTAATGAAATCGTAAATAAAATATGTATATTCAATCTCTTAATGCTGTTTCATAAACCAGTAATGATGATAAAATTCATCTGGCAAATCATTCAATCGATTATGTTGACGTCTAATTTTAGCACGACGAGTATTTCTTAATATTCTCTTCAAGATAATGATTATTAATAAGTACAGCAGCTGCTAGTAATGAAAAGATTTTATTATAACGCATTTAAGAGAAGTATTTATTTGAGTTTTATTTTTAAAAAGAGATTACACATTACAAAAGACGAAAAGTATTTGTTTACTTTCAATTGGAGGTTATAATGGTTTATAACTTATGAAGTATAAACACAACAAATAAGTTATCATTCACAAAAAAGCAGCAAGAAGTGCCTTTATAATTTTTTGTAGCGACGAAAATTTAAGTCGTCGAATCCCGCATCATTTCTCGCATCTCGGGATCAAGAATAGCCTCTGCCCTCTAGTCTTCTTGCTTTACGAAAAATCGTAATTTATCTTTCTTAATTGTGGACGGAAAAAAACGGCCCTTATTGGGTTTCAGGGCAGGCTAGGTAGGGGTTATTTACAGTATTTACGTTTCTTACACAAATTACGTGTAGCAATTATCCATCGCTGAATTGACATGTTTTATTTTTCGTGCAATATCTTGGTTGAGGATATGAGATTTCTGTCGCGTGTAGACTGTAGAGTGTAGACACCGCTTGAAAGCGGACTGGAGGTGAAGATCTCAGCTGCTGTAATCTGTAACTCTATCTAACAGTATATCAGTCTTTACTAAAATTTCTTTTTTCTTATTAGCTAAGTAAAAAATGACAGAATTTAAAACGCCGACAAACCGACGCATTCGAACTCGGTTAGAACATAATCCTGAGTTTCAGACGCCCATCAAAATACCTGCATCACCATTTTTGAAACAGATCGGTTTTGGATGTGGTTAGTATATTTTATTAAACAATGTGTCAATTAAGTTATTTGAGTTTTCTCTAACATGAAGTATCATTATACAGCTTCATATGTTGCTATAAGATATAATTTTCGCTATAGCTTGATTTTACTTATAATGCATATTACTTGAGTTTTATCAAACAGGTGTAAATGTATTTCAACTAGAAAGATCTCCTAGAGTCGGTTGTTCTCGTTCACCTTGGGCAATAAAAAAAAGAAATGGATGGGCAAAAGACAAAAAATACGATGAAAGAATTCGTCTAGAAGCTGAAATTCTCCGGAACCTCAAACATCCAAATATCGTTGGCTTTAGAGCGTTTACTTTATCTGAAACTGGAGCACCATGTTTAGCTATGGAACAATTAGATATTTCACTAGGTACTGTGTCTTTTGCTATAAAATTTTTTAATTTTCATTATAATTTATTTTTTGGATGTTTCATTGTAATGTATAGGTGATATGATTGAAGAAAAAGCTGAAAATGATGATGGACCATTTAAAGCATCAGAAATTCAAAATGTTTCATTTGAGATTGCAAAAGGTTTAAATTATCTTCATCATATCGTTCAAATTTTACATGGAGACATTAAAAGTTATAACATTTTGGTTAGTAAAAATTTAAACATAGTTAAAATTTGTGACTTTGGAGTGTCAGTTCCTATTACAGAAAAATTGGAATTAGATAAATCAAACGGAGATTTCGTTTACACCGGAACTGAGTGTTGGAATGCTCCAGAAATAATAAGTGGTAAATTAATTACTTTTCCATTTTCCATCAAAATTTAGAACATGTATAGCATTTTAATGATGTCGAGCGTGTCTTGGGTAGCGTGGCCGAGCGGTCTAAGGCGCTGGTTTAAGGCACCAGTCTTTTCGGAGGCGTGGGTTCGAATCCCACCGCTGCCAATTTCTACTTTTTGCCCCAACGTGCAACATTAAAAACACTTTTTCAAAAATGTCATTAATGTGACTTTCTCGTATTTCTGTGTCCCTTCATAGGGATAGTTGTTTTTTAGGTAAAAAGATCTAGTTTTTTGTGTACGCACCGGAACTCAGCGACATGGCATGCTCCCCCAAGACCACTGTTTTTCCGACATTTATTCGCGAGAGACGTATCGGGACAGAATTTCGAGTTATCCATTTTTATTTTTCAATTTCATGACTGAACGAAATAATTAATCTTGGTGCAATTCAAAAGACAAATACATGACCCGGCCCAAATCTCTTTCAATGATAAGATCTCTATTTTTTTTTTCTTTAGCAATAATTTTTAAGTCATGAGCATGACTTTTATAATTCATCATTCTCACACCACTTTTACGGGGAGAATCATAAAACAATCAATCTTATGTCAGACAGTGTGTTCATTTTAAACCACTCCTGCCTTCGTGCGCATCCTTGTTTATGTACTTTGTACATCTTGCTATGATATTGTAATAAGTTTTTAAATTAAACTAATAGAAGAATTCAATTTTGTTTTACTAGGACAAGGTCTCGTGACTAACAAAACAGATATGTGGGCTTACGGACTTGTTATTTGGGAAATGATTTCTCTTTCTCCCCCACACATTGAAATTGATGAGTCTATGAACACATCTGCCTTTGATGACTTAACTTTCGAAGATTCAATGAAATTACACGACGACTCAAATATAGAATCTCTCGATGAAAGTTTCGTTGAAGAAAAATGCAAAGCGAAATATGGTAAGCTATGATTAAATAATGTCAAAACAAAAAACTTTAATTTTTCCGAATTTTTTTTTTCAAAAAAAGCTAGATATTGATTTTTGAGATATTATAAAAGCTAAGTAAAAAATATAGTAGCTAAGAAAATAATTTGGCTGGTAAAATAAGCTAGATAATAATAGTACAGCTCTTATCTAGACTTTGCTAGGTATTGATTGTTTTAAATAATTCTATAATATCAAAAAAACTGAATTTTGGCAAAGTGGAGGGTTTAGTAATGAATTCTTAATCCACATGTGTGAAACAGTTTCACTGAAACTACTCACCATGGATTAATATGTTTTTCTAATTAATTTAAAATTTGAACGCAAGATGTAGCTAAATTATAAGTACTTTAATAAAACAAGTACGCACACATTTACTATTAATCACACTTATTATTAATCACATTATGTGATGTATTTGTTAATCACATTTTTATTAATCACATAATGTGATTTATTTATCTATCACATTTTTGTTGGTTGCATCTCATACATAGTTTGCTCGATAAATAAATTCCACAATGTGATTGAAGATTTGAAAGTGATTAGTTAAGAAATCACATGATGTGATGAATAAATATGTGATGACAAATAAATCACATATTGTGATTAATAAATGGATCACATGATGCGAATAAAACTGAAAGAACGTGATTAGTTGTCGTGAATGTCTGCGTACTTGTTTTATTAAAGTGTTTATAATTTGATTACATCTTGCGTTCAAATTTTAAATTAATTAGAAAAACATATTAATCCATGGTGAGTAGTTTCACACATGTGGATTAAGAGGCCATGATGATAATGATTCTTGACGCTCGATCCTAGGGTGCTATTCACAGGCCAAAGTTAAGACAAATCCGTCATAGCTTTGCGGCATGTCATAACTATGCGACGGATAGTTTAAGATAGTATATACCTGAAATTCATATCGCAGCGACTGTGAAAGCGGCATAAATT
Organism: Aphidius colemani; assembly: GCA_030523065.1. Taxonomy (NCBI): domain Eukaryota; kingdom Metazoa; phylum Arthropoda; class Insecta; order Hymenoptera; family Braconidae; genus Aphidius; species Aphidius colemani. Next base: position 5,556 of record JAPYYR010001615.1, read on the forward strand.
AAACGGGAAACTGCATGTCGCACAGTTATGACATGCCACAAAGTTGTGACTATGAAAACTAGAGATCAAGAGAATAAACTTCGGTGGAGGGGGTAACATTTCGCGTCCTCGGGGTAGTTTTGAAACCTCAGATTATTGGGATCTTCAAGACGGCGGCGATTCAGTGTTTTATATTGTTTTTTTGGTGACTGCGTGACAGGGAAAAAAAGTAAACAAATAAGTAAACCAAAGTAAACACGTATCCCAAGTTTCTAAAATATATTTATTCTAAAAAAGTGATATGAAAAGGTAATTGAATTATATTATTACATCTACAAACTAATCAACATCAACTGACACAAATCTAAGGAATTAAATAGGGATTTTTTGAAATTTTCTCAAGTTCGATCTGACTCGCCGCCATCTTGAAGATCCCAATAATCTGAGGTTTCGGAACATACCCCTGAATACGGCGGCTATCTAGAGTGCGCTACTTTTACTCTCGAACGGTGAACTAAATCTAATAGATCGGCTGCAAGACTGAAATGGCCTGAGATAAACAAAGATGAAAAATGCGCATTACGTAGTGCGCCGTTCGGGAGTAAAAGAGGCGCACTCTAGATAACCGTCGTATTCTAGGACACCCCCTCCACTAAAGTTTATTCTTCCGGTCTCTAGTCTTCATGGTTATAACGGATTTGTCTTAATTTTGTCTGTGAATATAACCCCTGATTGGTTATCTTAAAACTTTAATAACTCCGGCACAAAGCGTCGTAGACACAAAATTCAAAAACATTCACATCTGAAATTTTATGCAGAATCTTTTAGAATACCTACTATGCACAACTTACGAGACATCCTGTATATTGATAAAATAAATTATTCTATGATATTTATTCATTTCAATATTGCTCACAAAAATTTTTTTTTTGTCAGTAGACATCACTGATTTGCATCACTATCAATTTTTTTATGTATACATAATTAATATTAATATTTATTATAAATCTCAATTTTATATAGTTAATAAAAACATTTTTGAATAGTATTTTTATTAATTAATACTTGTATTTATGATGCTTTATTATTTTGTTATCAAGTTTCTTTCATGCAAGTTTAAATTTTCTCGCTCTTTAAATATTTCCCAGTTAATAGTAAAAAACAAGTTTCTACCACATATTTTTAGTTAACTCTAAAAAATTAGATCTATAACCAAATATATCCCAAAAAATATCAAAAAATTCCTTATTATTTCTACTACTATCTATCAGTTTTCCAATATTATATAATATTTGAAAATATCATTTAGTTATAATCAAACAAAATTTCAAACATCCACTCCCATAAGAGCCCATGTATAACCTCTCTAAAAGTAGCCAACTTTAATTACTTATTATCAAAGCCAGGATTGTTGCCCGATTTCCGGTGTGGTTTAGTGACCATGGAGACATGGGGAAAACTATTTAAAAAATAGAATAAAATTAGACCGCGCTTGTTTTAGTTAATTAGAGTTTTCGTGAATACAGTATATATATATTATTTAAATTAATATTATGAAAATAAAATCAATAAAAATGGTAATATTAATTGGTGCAAACTTAATGGTGAAAGATGACGTGATTAATTGAATGATAAGTTATTGAAAAAAATATCAGTAGACCCGGCAGGCTCTACGCTCGATTTTTTCGCACGGCGAGAGTTACCGGGTATTATATAAATAATCGCCTGTTTGTGACGTCTTGAAATATTCATTATTCAATAACTTTTTAATTAGTCATTTTAGTAAAAAAGTAAAAATAGTTTCATTAGATTGTCTATACAATAAGCCTATTTTCTTATTTTTCCGATAAGCATTAATTGAAATATGAAAATCAGAAAAAGCGAGGTACAAAAATGTATTAAACATAAATATTTTCAAGCTTGGTGACTTCATCTGTAACGCAGATACTCGCCGCATTGGCAGCGCCATTTCTCCTCATTTTATTTGACTGTCACTCGACCAATGCATACACCGTTTAAATAAGGCAGAAAAATTATTTTCAAGAAGTGAAACTTTGGTGATAAAGTCAATAATAATTGATGCAATGATTATTATTTAAACAAACAAAAGAAGTAAAATAAAACTAAAATAAAAAAATTTCTATTTTTTGTATACAAAAGTGGCTCATTTTTTCACATTTTAATAAACAAAATATGTAAAATAAAAAGTGTGAAGAAAAAAATTAAGACGTATTTTTACAATAGTGTGTAAATTTGATTTTGAAATAATCGCCCAATCTTTGTCTTCACACTTTTTATTTTACCTATTTTGTTTATTAAAATGTCAAAAAATGAGCCACTTTTGTATACAAAAAATAGAATTTTTTCATTTTAGTTTTCTATACTTGAACATTTCATTTAAAATTTTATTTAGCATTTTATTTAGCATTTTTTCTAGAATTTTATTTAACATGAAATAAATACTCAAAATATATCTTACATTAGTTCTTAAAATATTTCTCAAAAAATTTCCAAATTAAGTTTTGAAATAAATACTGAAAATATATCGAAAAAATGCTAGATAAAATCTTAAATAAAATGCTAAATAAAATCATTAAAATTAAAAAAATCATAAATACTTTTTTAAAAATTTTTTCTGATCAGAAAAAAAATAAGTGAATAAGTAATATAAGTATAGAAGAATGCGAGGCAAAATGGAACACTTAAGGAAAAAATATGAATCGATGTATGAAAATAGTTTTTTCTGATTATTTTTCCTCTCTAATGAATAAAAAAAACAAGAAATTTTTGACATTTGAAGAAAAAATTATTACTTAGAAATTAACTTATCGTTTTTGCATAAAATATTATACTAATCACAAAAACTACTATTTTTTTTACTTCTATTCATTTATAATCATGAAATAATCCTTTTAAATTGATTTGTCACCATTTTTTTCATTCGTAAAAAAAATAGTCTAAAAATTTTCTAAAAAAATTTTTTTTTATTGCATTCATTTTCTTTCGGCTTTTTAAATTAAAGAATCACAGAAAAATAAAAAAAAATTAAAATTAATTCAAAGGCAAATATTTTTTTGGTTGGTCCATTTTGCCCCGCATTCCCCTATATTTTTTTCAGTAATTTACCATTTAATTAACCACGTGATCTTTCACCATTGAGTTGGCACTAATTAACATTGCCATTTTTATTGATTTTATTTTCATAATATTAATTTAAATAATATATATATACTGTATTCACGAAAACTCTAATTAACTAAAACAAGCGCGGCCTAATTTTATTCCATCTTTTAAATATTTTTCCCCATGCTTCCATGGTCACTAAACCACATCGGAAATCGGGCAACTATCCTGGCCCTGTCTTATAAGAGAAAAAAAGGTCTATAACATCCTATATTATTTCACGAAAAGATCCATCAGTATTTCAATTACATACTGCATAAATTTCAAGAAATTCTGATACTCAAGACGTAGTTATCGATGTACCTTGATGCAAATGCAAAATTTATAGAAAGTAACACTGGAACAAAAATTCAGTAAATAATTACATTTTACTTGGTATGAATTTCTTGTCTAAATATCTTTATATTTTCATTTAACTATCAATTTAATGCAATTTAGTCTACTATGGTTTTTTTTATATATTATAAAATATTATAATTACTGATTATTATTTTTGATAAATTTTTATGATTTCTATTTCTTTTTTATACAAGGAACTCGCCCAGCTTTACCTGCAATTGAAATTGGTATGGAATATACTAAAGTGCTCGAGATATTTTTCCTTTGCACAGAACAAGATTATAAAACGAGACCAAGCGCAAAAGGAGTTGTCAGTTACTTTAATAATCATGTTAAACTTTCGAGCACTTGTGAAGAAACGAACAGCTAATTGACCGTGAAACTCAGTTTTTGGAGAGTTATATTATACAGTCACTGGTACTATATTATTTTCAAAAAGTATATTTGTTTCAGATAACTAATACCATTATCAATAAAATGAGAATAATAATTGTTAAAAGCACACTGAAACATCTGATTTTTTTCTGTAAAATAAAAAGTATAGAAATTTATCATTTCGTGTACAAATTCTATGGTTGAATTTTTTTTTTTTTTTCCATAAATACTGTATAGCATCCTATATGAAATAAATTTTTTTACCTTCCGTTTTTTATTTTTTTGTTTAGCTTTAGCAATGTTATATCGACCATTATCAACTTGGTCTGATGCTTGTCCAGCAAAGTACTCAACACAATTTAGTTGCCCACCCTAAATAATAAACATAACAATTTGAATACTGCATAAAACAAACATATTAAAAATATGAAACCACTAACCTGTGTTTCTACTAAAAAAGCTAATTCCGAAAACATATCTCTAATGTCTATTAACGATTTTTCTAGTTTCATAATCTCTGTGTGTCTAGACTGGAGTTCAGATAACTGAGATATTGCTACTTTCTTATCGTCCAAAAACTAAAAAACACAATTATCCACAATATTATACGTATGTCTTATTGGTGGTAAAAGTAAGCAATTTAAATTTGTTATTATTTTAAAAAATACTTACATTATCAACGAATAGACTTGTCTTGACATCATCATCGTTTTCTTCATCAGTGAGCAGGGCATTGATATTTTTTTTTTTCACTTAAAAAAAGTAATAAATAAAAATAAAACCAACTTTTTTATAATCATAATACTAAAAAAACTATGCATAATAAAATTTTTTATATCTACTAATTTGTTTTTGTTGATCAAGTATCGAAGAACATTGAGCGTGATATCTCAATACAGAGTCATTATATTCATACATGACGACAGAAAAGGTTCGAAGCATTGTAAAATATTGTAGTGTTCGAACGCGCTCATGTATTGGACCTATTAGGCTAGCTCTCAGTCTTAAATCGTTTACTTCAGGCAAACTTTTTCCTAATTCTAAAACGGCAAAATGATAAGATGTCGAATGATTCACATTATTTGAATAGTTAGTCAATTAATTTTTATATAATACAAGATACGTATATTGGAAATTATGATTAACAGCATTCGATGCGAGAGGTTATGTTTATAATGACAAAAAAAAATATAAATAAATACAGGAAATGAATATGCTGTAAATTCATGATAAAACAATACATACTAGTTTTTTGGAATTGAGATAATAAATTGTTGATGTCATGGCACTTTGCATTGAGCTTTTAAAAGTGTTTGATAAATTTATGCTCAATAGAGTTGACAAAGCATGGATACAAACAGTTTGGGATAACGAGTTTATTATTTTTGAAAAAATTGACGATGAATATTTATCATGTCTCCAATCCAATGGTATGGACTTACTGTTACGAAATACAAGTGAAATAATTAAACACTGGGTGGCTAAAAATAACAATTTTGAGGCTACAAATATCAATGCATCTTGGCAGACACTCCGAAGTTGGAATGTCGATCCACACTGTTTGCTACCAGTTCTTGGATATCTTATAAAAATTGGACAGGATCAAGCAGCAAATGAAGACTATCGACAAATTTGTCTTAGATCAACAAGTCTTTATTTGACTCTTCTATCTGTATCTGGTAGTTCAGCTTATCAAATATTTCATGAAAATTTATTTAAAAAAGCTCTTGATACTCTTGAATTTTTTACATATTTTTTACCATTAGATAAAAAAATGTATCTGAATTTAGAAAATTTATGTTTGGGTGAAAAAGAGTTCAATAAAATATCACAGAGCCAAAAAACAACACTTATTAAAGGGTTAAATGCCGTTATTTATGAATTAATACTCTTGTTAAAATCATCATCTTGGAGTTTTCGAGGGTATAAAAGGTCTTTAGAATCAACTGTTAATACATTGGTTCAAATCACACGGCTCGAAACAGAAAATAATCCCACATCATCACCTTCATCTGGATCATTGAGTACTTTAATTCGAAATGCTTATGCAGCTCTTCAATTACTTTGTCAAGAATGTCACGGACTTACTGAAACTACTATAATACTCATTATTAAAAGTATGATGCAAAATTTTTCAGTCAGCTCTAGCAATTTGTCGGTAAAGTTAACAAGTCTTATGAGAAATACTTCAGTGGAATTTTTAAAGAGTTTACTTGAAGATCACATGGAAAAAGCAGAGGCTGGTATCTTATTATTAATTCAAGGTCTTATAATGAATTGTCCAGAAAGATTAGAATTAAGACAAAAACAAGCAATAATTATTGGAAAACTAATAAATGTTGGAAAAAAACGAACAAACTTAATGAAAAAGATTATTGATGATTTAATACTCTTTTCTCATCAAAATAAAGTATCTCATCGTGTTTTTGCCCAAGAAATAATAGGACGTTATTTATTAGATATAGTCAACACTCTTGATGAAGATATATCAATAGATAGTAGAAACTTGATAATGCAGCAGAAAATAAGTAAAACTCTTTTGGCAACAGTACTGAGCCGTACAACTGATATATCTTGTATGGTAAGAGGTCGTGCTCTTGCTACTTTGAAAGAATACACTGATCAACCATCTAATTTATTTCTCGTAACATTATTTACGTCAACAGATGATGAAAACTATCAAACTATACCAGTTCTTGAAGATCTTCGAAAAGCAATTAGTTCAGACATAAAAATTTTACCTGAAAAAAATTTTTTAATATCAATGTTGAAAATTCGAGCTGAAGATGAACGAGCTATAATACGTCGCAGTGCAATACTAATACTTGAAAATGTAGTTGCAATAAATTCAGATGTATTAGAAACAGCTATCCATATTGTCAGTAAACATTGTCAAGATCCAGCTATGACAGTTCGCCGATCTGCAATTCAAGTATTAACATCGTTTTTGAAAAAATATCCAGACTACCCAAACTTTTATGGACTTTGGATAAAGTCAGTTATTCCACAAGTTTTTGATATAGAAATCAGTGTTCAAGAAAAAGTTCTGGAAATTCTTGAAAATCTGATAATTCATCGAATTTTATTGAGTTCAGCATCAAACAAGGACAATGATAGCTTATCATGGAAAATTATAAATAAATTGAACACAATGAAAATGAGAAAACATTTGACTAAAATTTGTGAAGTTTGGACACGTACTGGTGCCCTTACAAATGATTTTATTATCAAAGTTCAATCAAAAATTGAATCTGAACACAAGCAAGCTGCCTGGATTCTTTTGTCTTCAATTTCTAAAGTAATTCAAGTGCCTAACATGGACAAATATTTTCTTAATTGTCAAGAATTTCTTTCAGGTAAAAAATTTTTAGACTATCTATCATTAGAGGTACTCAGATCATCTTTATCAAACTTGAACAATAATATCATCAAAAAAATTCAAACTGAATTCTATGAGAGTCTGAAAGATTTTAAAGTCCATCCAAGAATTGTGAGTATTACTTTGGATATTCTTTATTCATCATATCACGACTGTATAGAAGACCAAGCAAATATTCGGTCAGTAATAAAAGAACTTATCTCAAGGTCTAGGAATATTATTAAACATATGATAAAAGACAATTCAGAGAATAATAACGTTAAGTTATATATAAAAGCAGTTAGTACTCTTGGACATGCATCATTCCTTTGCAAAACTAAAATCGAACTTTCAACTCTGAGAATTTTTCAAGGAATTATAATAGACAGTGAAAGTATACCTAATTTAATAAAAAATCAAGCAGATCTTCAAGCAGCAATAGTTGTAGTTTTGGGACAACAGGCAATGCGAGATCAATCAATTGCTCATGAGATGATGCCAATTTTTCGCCAGCTACTTTGCACTCATAATATGAACTCAAAAGTTAGTGCAGCTATTCGTGTAAACGCAGCAAAAGCTCTTATTGATGTTTGTACAAGGTTCACGTCAGTGGTTGAACCATTTCTTCCTGATATGTGTATTACTATGAAAGATAGTGAGCGAACAGTACGAGAAGCTATTGTTATTTTATTGATTGAGCTTTTGGTTGAAGATTTTGTTAAAGTCAAGGGACCTTTCTTTTTTCATATTTTAACAATGCTAACTGATGAAGATAAAACAATCAAAGACATGACAATTTTTCTTATTAGAGAACGTCTTTTAATGAAAAATAAAAACCTTATCGCAACTCAATTCTTGGGAGCAATTTTTCATTATAATGGAGTGGAATTTGAAAATAAGTTTTACAGAAGAAAAATGAAAAAAAATGAAAAAATAATGTTGACGTTACCTGGAAGTGAAAATTTTGAAAAACGTAAAACTATATACAAATTTCTATTAGATAATTTAGAACTAATTGGATGGCTTAAGTTACTAGAGAAAGTTAACACAATTTTTGAAAGTATATTATTTGGAGATACATTAAATTTAACTACTAACAACTTTAAATGTCTTGTAAAAGATATTCTTTGGATTGTTTCAAGTGGTTTGATTCAGATAAATAGTTTATGTATTCGGAAAGATTCGTTTGGAGAAGATGATGCTTCAACGAATAATATGGGAATAATCGGAGATAAAATTGAAAAACATAAGACTATGGTGTTATTGCCGACATTGGCTAAATTAAGTAAAAAAATTAGTGTACTTTCAGACGAATTAGATGCTGAAATTGTGAATACGTTAATCAAGATTACTGGAACTATTAAAAAAGACCAGTTAGTAATGATCTATGAAAAATTTCCCGAAATAAAAAAAAAAATGCAGAAAAATTTATCGAGACCAAACCTCAACATCGATGACGATTTTGAAAATAGCATTTGTCCTCCGATCAGTAAATCAACGCCTACAAAGTCATTAGAATCTCGTAAGGTACTCAACTTTAATCGACAACCTAAAATCGTCTTGCGACGAGTATCTGGTTTGTAAATGAATTCATTCACCCATAGAATTATCTAACAATCTAACATCAAGTTTTTTGTTTGTAATTTTGTTACACTTTTAGTCGATAAATAAATTTTAATAAACCACAATTCGCATATGATTTTGTACCAGGAACTCAGATCTTTTACACTTTTTATAACCATTGAAATTCAATTTATTCTCTCATCCATTAACCCAATGAAACAAAAAAAAAAAAAAACTTACTTTCCAACTCATTTCGTATTTGAAAAGCTATTTGAGATATTTCTAGTGTCCGTATTTTTAATTCAGTTTGACTATCTGAAATTAAAGCAAAATAATAATTGTGAAAATCCAAATATTTTGATGATTAGAAATTCTACCTGAATTTATATGAGACAAATTGTTTTCATGCAAGTTTTTTACAATATTCACATCATCCTGGAGTATATCAATCATTCTGCGAATTTTATCTACCTAAAATCACGAGTTATTTGCTGTTAACACTTTTTCTTTATTAAATTTTTATTATTCAGCAATAAGTACTTAAAACCTGTACGGACATCATCAAGAATACTTTGAAGTCGTCTGTTTCGTGCCAGTTGAATACATATATCATCCAAGAACCTTCCTCCTATAGAATTATTACGTTGTTTCTAATAACAAAAAAATAATTGAACTCAACTATACTAATGTAAGGATGTGTGTTTCTATTTATTATTAGTAATTTTTTATATAAGTTCAATAATTGAAAAGATAACATCAATTTGTCACTAACAGCAAATAAATCAGGTAAACGATCTCGCACCATGATGAAATCAATAAGTTCATACAACGTGTTGGGAATATCTCTAAAACTTTTTATCGGAAGATAATGTAAGATAGATTTACAGATAAAAAACAAAGAATACAGAGGCGAGATTGTTGCATCAGTACAATGGAGGTGAATGAGGAAGGTAAGCTTTGGATTTTTACAGATTTTTACTTTGTCAAAGTATAGGCCATATATTTAATGCTCCTGTATACTGCGCATTGCCCATGGAGGTCTACAAGGAGTGTAAACTGTCCGATTTTACTGAAGCTCACGGAATGGAGCAAGTCACTGCCTTTTTTTGCCGGTGATAGCGCTCGTGTT
>JAPYYR010001616.1:0-27717 GCA_030523065.1 Aphidius colemani
TATCAAAGTAAATTGTAAATTTATTTAACTCAGAAAATTTATAAAAATACTAAATTAATCAAAAAAAAAAAAAAAAAAAGGAAAAACATTTTCTTTTTTTTTTGTTTTACAGCCAAAAAGGCAAACCTCCCAGAAATATATTTAATTTTCTCCTAAAAATAAACTAAATTATCTTATTTTTTGTATTATACTTTTTTGGTTTAAAAACAAAAAAATAAAAAAATTTTTTTCTTTTTTTTTTTTTTTTTTTTTTGATTAATTTAGTATTTTTATAAATTTTCTGAGTTAAATAAATTTACAATTTACTTTGATAAATTGAAAAATAATGATAATTAAATTTTATGAAATAAATATTTTCAAGTATCATCATTCATCACGTGACATGAATTATAATTCATGAAGTTTTATCTATTTTCACTGGGTTATATTATCATTTTTTCATTTTTAAAAAACGGTAAATAAAGATAATCTCCCAGGTATTGAAAATTCATTTTATTATATCTCTCGTATCACATCTGAATTTATTATTCCAATTATCATTTTTTAAATTAGCTATTATTTTAATCGTGATATAATAAATGTGATTTATATCTATTAGTAATTATAATTTTATACAGATTTGTATTTCAAAAGCTAATTCACACTGTAGCTAATTTTAACTATTCATTTATTGATGAATAATCAGTGAGCTGTGGAAACTTATTGCGAAAAAAAAAAAAAAACATCTTTGCCAGAGATGATACGATTTACCAACGCTTTTGGTGGATTGTGAACATTTGAATAAGAGATTTACGAGTTCAATTATTCAGTATGCTTCAGCATAAACAGGAAAAAAAAAATAATGACCAGAAAAAAATAAATAAAAAATAAATAAAATAAATAAACATTGATGATTTTTAGAATTCACAGATAATTATATCATATAGATTTTGAATTTATCACTTCAGTAGTCATTTAAAATATATTATTGAGTCGAAGTTACTTTGTCAGTTTGGAATGAAAAAAAAAAATATTAAAATCGTATATTGATAGTTAAATATCAGCTATAAAAATCCATAATCAAATAAACAAGTTAAAAAAATGATTAAATTTCCAGAATAAAAATCATTACAATAATTATTTTTATCAAATGATTTTTTTCTTTTTCAATTTACTTAGCCAGAAAGACAGTAAATTTCTTTTATCATTTTCAATCTTGAGTTATCAATTGTTTGAGTTGAATTTAAATTATTTTTTTATGTTTTAAATTATTAATGTAATTTTTATGAACTTTTTTAACTTGGATACTTGGAGACATAATAAAAATTCAATTTACATGTAACTGTGCGTAAATCTTGGAGTCATTAATTAGACTGCATCTATGTTGCATTGGACCTTGTAATTAGATGCATTTAATAGTTACTGGTCTGAGGGTAGCATCTTGGCGGCAAGTGAAACTCTGTAATCCCTAGAAGCGCTTGACAATATATTCCGAAGGATTCAGTCCCATGGCTCAACTGGAGTTACCTGTCTTCAGTATTCTGATTTGCCTTGCAGACTATAATATCGTATAATTAAACAGCCATTAACATAGTCAAGTTCACCATTCACCCTAAATCTCTTTACATATATTTTTTACCTTTTTTTTTCGTGTCATCATCATTCAAGCCAACGAGTTACTCATTATTATTTTCTATTATATAAAAAACTTTTAAACATTTTTATTTTCATTAGTTACATAAATTTTTTAATTTTATTATCATTAGCACATTTTAGACGTTTTTTTTTTTTCTATGTGACTGCTTTTAACTTCATTAAATTTTTTATTTCAAAGCACGATTGTATGTAGTAACGTAACTTACACAAGTGAGGCTGAATTTAAAGGCAAACTGCACGTTCCTTACTCACATTTATATGTGTTTTTATATTTTCCATTTTTTTTTTATTTCTTTAATATAAATATTTTTTTTTCATTTATTTTTCGTTTTAACCAACTTTTTAAGACACTTATTCAGTTGCAAGGCTATTTGTTATACAAGAAAACAAACAGCGAATATAAAAATGAAAGAAAAAAAAATTTTTTGAACAAATAAATAAACTGTACCAGCGAAAAAAAAAACAAAGTAGAATGCAAAAAAAAAAAAAAAAAAAAAAAAATTTTGAAAAATAGAACAAGAACATGGAAAATGCATAACAAAGAAAACTAGAATGAATAACTTGGGAATTTGATGAGTGAAAATGCATTTTTATTTTTTACCATTTTATATATATGAGGGTATATTTATAATGCGGCTGCATAATATTCATCACGAGTATGCTAAAGGGTTTATTATTTTCGTGTATTACGTAAAGACATTGAGGTAGTTTTTGTTTGGCATTCTCGAGTGACAAAATTCCGCACCAATTTGATAACGAAATTTTTTGTCTATTAAGTTTTTTTTTTCTTTTTACTTAATATTAAACTTTTTAATTACTTAAAATATTTTATTTTAATTTTTTTTATTATCAAGAATATTTTTTTATAGTCTTGTTTTTTATTGTAGAAATTTGTAGATTCACCACTTAATTATCGATAGAATAATACTTGCCTTGGCACAGTGTGCACTTGTATAAAAATTAAAAGTATACACTTGATATTTGAATTATAAATGCTCCAGATAAAAATTCAAACTTGATATGACGTTGATCTGATGTTGGAATCTGTACTTGAAGTATGGGAAATTGACTATTGATGACTGTTTAATTAATTTTTTTTTATCTCAAATTTATATCGTTTGCTCTTTGGTTTGATAAATTTATTTTTCATTGTTTTTTTCGGTTAACTTTTCAAGACAGTTGTTAATTTTAATTTCGATGTATTTTTAAACTCAAATTTTAAACATCTAAAATTGTAGTCAGCAGTAATTTCCACCTGGATGTGATTTTTCAAATTTATAATTTTCTCACACTTGGAATGTAAAAAGAAAAGAAAGACGATAAACAACATAACGAGACAGAAAAAAATTATGATAAAAAATAATTAACAATTATTGCTGCGATGGGACAGTAGAGATACTCATTGCTAACCATTTGCAACCTTGAGAATAAAATACAGACCGTATCTCATTATAATTCCTTGGAGTGTTACACACTAGTTGCCGAGGGTCAAAAAAGAAAAAAAAAAAAAAAAACATACATATATTATAGCGAGTAGGTCAACTTTCTACATTAGTTTAAAAAACTTCTCTATTTATAAATCAAGTTTCTAATTTTTGTATTTTTTAAATTTTCATATATACAGTTTGAGTTGATTGGTTGATATCTTTTTGTATGCCTGTGATATTTACCCTCTGAATTCAATACATATCAATTCAAATATACATATGCATGTGTATAATAGAACAAAAAAAAAGTCATCACTATATCTAGCTAACGACGAGAATTTTGTGTATTTATAAATTATATATATGCAAATTTAGATGGAAATAAAAATTCACTATTTACTTTATTTTTTCAATATTATTTTACAAGTTTTACTGAAAACTTTTCCAATACTATCCTGTTTATTTTTCACACATAGATATAAAGAATATAAAAAAAATTATTGAGAAAAGTGAATGAAAATTTTCATAGTGCTACATGACAAAATTTATTGACAAAAAATAACAGATATAAATTGTGTGTCAAAAAATTGTTGAGCAGGAGTAAATATTGAGCAAGAAAAAGTAACTAAAAAGTATTCAGTAAAATTTATATCCACAATCAAAGAAAAAAAAAAAAATTATTAATTATTAAAATAGAAAATCAGAATTCTCGAAATATTATTGTCTGAAAAATATTTGTTGACGGTATGTCAAATATTGTCTGATGTTTAACAGTTTTTTCCGAACGAAAAACGAAAAAGCTCACTTATTGAGCTTTAAACTTGAATTTACGTGAAAATAAATATTTTTTTTTTTTAAAATATAATTAAATATAAAATTTTTTAAAACAATTATTTATTTACATTAACAAATTTGTAATAGAAAAATAATTTAGAGAGATATTACTACTCAGCTGAGTAACCAATCGTTATTACACGCAGAGAGTTTGTGTCTATGAGATAGGCCGCTTATATATACCCGTATATCTCTATGTGATAGGCTGTCTCACCCTTTTCCACCCTAGTCAGCTTCAACCCATTTTGCTCTCTTTATTTCTTTGTTCTTTTTTTTTTTCATTTTTTTATTTTTTATCATCAGCCAGTTGCATTACTGTGTATGGCATTGCTTTTACAATGATTGCATAATATTCAACGCGTGAACAAATAATATTTTCAATTGTAACACACGCAATTATCATTTTTAACAGTTGACCCATGAGAAAACGTTTGCAAAACTGTGATTATAGACTTTGTCGCACTTAAAATTTCTAATCCGATTTATCTACAAAACGTTGAGGATTATATATTATTTTTATATGAGCAGAGTGACAAACTGTATATCACGTTATTATGAATTATTAAGTCTATATTTTTAGGCAAATTTTAATATTGTTATAATATTCCATTAAAAAATGAATAATAATATAGACTGATTTTATTTTAGAGATTATTCTACATACATATATCATAATTCTATATGAAATAATTATCTTGAAGAATAAAAAATACTTTACAACTTTTTTTTTTATCTTTCATCAACCGTCGAAATTCTCGCAATGAAAATTAATCGTTTTAACTTTTTTTCTACAAAGCTGTTGTATTTTTTTACGGATTAATAATATAAAAATTAATTAATCAAAGTTAAATATATATTTAAAAAAAATAATTTATGATTTGAAAATAAATATATTACTGAGTTATTTATTTTACAAATTTTTATTTTTTTATTAAAAAGTAGAATAAAGTTTTTAAAAATTTCAACAATCGAGGTATTGTTATGGACACTATTAGACGATGATAAAAAATATGTATTATTTAACTCGGAAATTATTTAATCTCAAATAATATGTAAAGTTGTTGCACCTGGCCTCAAAGTATGTATGTATTTTAATTAATCACCAAAGTTTGGTTTTTCGGTATTGAAAATCTGGACTAACTCTCAATTGTAACAAGACATCCAGATGACTAACATGTACCACTAAACTAGAATTCAAATTGTTGTTCACATGTAAAATAGCCACAATTGAAACACGACGTTAAAATTTTCCGTTTGTGTTTCGTCGATTGAATATCGGTGTTTTACGTAAAACCTTCTTGATCAATTGAAAATTAATTATATTCAATATATTTTTTAAACTATTCAAATTAACCATCAATAACATATGATGATAAATAAAAATCACATTAATTTACTCTTCATGTTAAAATATTATGACAACACAACTCACAAATCCCCAAAAGCAAACAAATAATTTTTCTTTTCAAATAAAAGATAAGATAGTAAAATTGAAATTGATAACATTTTTTAGGAATTTTTCACACCCTCAATTTCACTTAAAAAATAACAAAGCCAAAAAATATTTATAGCCAATAAACTCTGTGACTCTTGGGCACAATTTTTCTCGATTTTTTTTTTTCATGTAATTTTTCACACTGTACATACAGTATATAATTTTTTTAAAATTTGATATTTGTTTTTTCTAAAGAAAAAAAAAAAATATAAGTATATTTCTTCAAGTCAAAAATATATTAAAATTATAAATTACATTTATTCGCATTTTAACTGGGCAATTTGATTTTTTTTATAATGAAAATTCCGTTGTGTTAAGTGACATTGAAAAGTATATGCAATTAATGACTATTCTCCAATGTGGTTATTCTATCTTTTGGCTTTCTTAAAACTTAATAAAAACCTCCGCATAAATGTTTTATATATAATCCTACTTTCTGCCTCGTCATAAATCTAATTATCATGGTAGCTGATGACACTGGGATTAACTGTTTGCTCGTGTAAAATGTCTTTGCGCGTAATCTTGAGGTTATTTTTGATTTATGTATTGTCGTTGAATTAACTGTATCTATTTTTTATATTTTGAATTGTCTCAGCATTTTATTTTTTTTAAATCTTCATGTTTAGATTATGGTTCGTGTGGTATAGTTGTGACACTTTTGAAAAATTTCAAGAGGCTAAAGACAAAGTGCTTTGTCTCTATCTACCCTAAACTGAATATGGACACCTTGGTCCAGGGGGAAAAAGTTTTTGACTTAGTCCAACGAGTGATATCGATCGTTAGGGCTAAACTTTTGTCACGAAAAAAAATATATATGTATATACAAATAAGCCTATTTTATATAAAGGGGAATGTTGGATTTGATCAAATTATTTTTACAAATTTCCTTGTTAAATTCGACATAAATAAAATAGATCATTTCAATGGGATAAACACAAGTGATGAAATTGATAAAAAAATAAATAAATTTGTTTTAAAATGATAATATATAAATTATAATAAAAAAATATAAAATTATATTGAAAATTTATCATTCGAATTGTAAAATATACAATTTAATATATTTTATTTAAAGCCAAGTAATTTATTTATTTATTTTTTTAAATCTACAATTAAACCATTGTGTTATATTTATTGAAATAATTCAAGCACGTTCAAGATAGTACGACAATAAAATTCCTCACAATAACAAAGAACGTGTAAAATTTTATCTGGCTTTAAAGCTCTAAGTAATTTCATGTATAGTCTACAATATTTCATAGTGAAATTTCATGATTGCCATTGCACACACAATGAATAAACATTTACAATTGCAATGTGAGTTATTCTCGAGTCAAAATCGCACCTTCAAATTTTTATGGTTTCAATGAACAGGACATATCTTGAGGCTTTTTTGTCATCCTTGTACTCGACACAAATATCTGTGTAGAAAGTTTTTTTAAAAACTTATTATTTTGCCTCAAATTATGCCAGAGCTCTAGGGCAGAAATGAAATATCCAACTTTCAAAAAAGTTTGTTTCATCGTTAATGGTTGATAAAAATTCAAATTTTTTTTTAACATGCATCTAGTTTATTTTATTTTTTTTGTATCATCAAAAACTCTTATATATTTAATACATTATGCATTTATATGTCTTGGATATATACCTTGACATATACATAAACTTTGTACAATGTAGTTTGTAAAGATTATGAATATTATGATATTATAAAGCTCCTTCGTGTTTTCTATCTGGCATGTGATACTTAGTGTGACTACTCTCACTGTGATCATTCTTGAATTTTATTTTATTTTATTTTTTAAGAATGTATACACATCAGTTTCTGGTCATACCGTTGATAAGATAAAACTACTTCTAAGATAACTTTATTCAAAATATATATACCTCAACATATAATCCTGACCTTTTAATTATGAATTTTTTTATCTTTCTAATTGTACTGTGTCTTATTTAATTAGTACACTCTAATTATTTTTTTCTAAATACGTAATTTTTATTATCTCATATTTTTCTTTATTTATTAAAAATTATTTCATTCAAATTCTTTATGTTTATTAATTAATATTGCCCATCAAGGCGCATCACTTGTGTTAATTTGCCAAAAAAATAACACTATTATTCTTAATGATGAATTTAAAGTTTTTTTTTTTTTTTTCTTTTTACTTTATTTTGATAAATTAAAAATATATTGTTTTTAATTTCTTCATCATATTGTTCGTCATATTAAATATGAAAATATTATACATCAACTATTAATGTTGTTAATGTAAACTAATTTAGTTTTATGACATAAAAAGTATATATTCTAAAAACTTGCAATAGTCGTTAAAACTTTAATTAAAGTATAATTCAACAAGCTCATCCTTGTACTCTCTTTTCTCTCTACTTTCAACTTTTCTTTTTATACAAATATTATACATATGAAATTTACACTGCTAAATTTTGTAACTGTCAAAATTTTGACCACAAAAATGCATGAATTTCAAAGAATTTATTCATGTATAAATATAATAATGAAAATAAACATGTAAAATATTCTAAAACTTGATTATACAATTATTCATTAATTAAAAAAATTATTATATATTAAAAAGAAGTAAAATGAAAACTTTGAAATTAATTATACTAAAATTATTTAATTATAAAACAACAAAACGTGTTTTTAATCTTCTTAAAAGCACAAAAAAAGAAAAAATAAAACATTTAATTCCAGAGAAAATGTGATGATATATATAAATTTACACAAAAAGTAATATACATATATTGAATTGATACAAATAATCTAACATGCACCAGTGCTTTGGTGGATGCAGAAAAAATCTTTGGCAAAGCTAGAGGATATCGAGTGACCTGATCGAGACATTGATATCAGATGGGATGGTAAAATGATCGTCTTATCTCCTCCTACTGTAGCAAATATATTTCGCAAACTTGTCTATAAGAAGGGATAAAATGTAAAAAGTGGATGTTTGGTTCGGGCCAAAAAGGAAACAACCACTGCCGCTACCATAAAATATTCTCCTCTATTTTCAACAATTTCGAAACCCTCTCGATTTTACGACAACAAAATATTTATATATATATACAATTATTTATGTGTGTATTTTGTATTGTGTGTGTGTGTTATGTATAAATGTGGCTGTGTCATTCTCCTATCCATATATTCTCATATAGTTATTGTATTGTTGTATTGAACCAACATGATATACAATTGCCTATATGGCATTTTTCAATGTATTTACGTCTCACTGCAAATGCAAGAGCTATGCACATCAGAGAGAGACTGAGAATTATATATATATGTATGAAAAAAGCTTTGGAATATGCGCTGAGTCTAGATGCCGTTAACCGACCAACCGAAAGTAACGAATTCTCGGTTTTGGTATATACGATTTATTTTCAATATTTGCATGGCCAGGATAACCGAAGCAGGTAATGCACTGACTCATGAAAACGTCTTGTATACTTTTTTATTTATTTATTTATTTTTTCTTACGAGTGTATATGCATCAACGCTTTTTAAAAATTTATTTTCAACTTATTCTTGATATTTTTTGATACGCAAAATATGCTAAAATCCATTGGTTATATGTACGTTTATTGGTATAAAACTTTAGAATATACTTTATGATATAAATTGTATGGAATTTGTATAATTAATATGATGATATTAATTATTATATGAAATTTTTAACCATTCAGAATTTTTTATTATAGTTTATTGAATAATTGGGAATAATTGTGGGTTGGAAAAATTATTGAGAAGAGAGAATTATGATCAGTTAGAAAGAGTTAAATTTATTTAGATTGGTGTTAATTGTAGTAATAATTCATCGATAATTCATATAGCAGTGATAGGTTATTTTAAAACGCAATTACACACAAATTTTAATGAGATTCATAGAAATTCTATAGCTGAAAATTATTAATGGAAATTTGATATTGATGATTGTGTTGAGATTCTCAATATCTCTTCTTGATTAAGACATCGTATTTGGTGGGTTTCTAGTTGTAAATGATTCCTGCTGGATAGGATTTCATTTGATATTCCCGTTTCTGTTACATATCACATATTCAATTTTTCTTTAGTTTGAAAAATATTTGTTCGTCTATAAATAGCAAAAAAAAAAATATACCGGATGACTGTATCGTAAGTCAGTCTACTCAACTTTTATTTCAAAAGTCCATTGACCTCAAAACATTGAATTTCTTCACGTGATAATCTTTTGGCAAAGTACACATTTTCACACAGATTGCACAGTAAAAATCACTATTTTTTTTTTTTTTTTTCTACATATGATATATCTTCACTGAAGTGAATACTAAAAAGTTGAAATTTTGTGTGTATGCACATAATATGTTCACGAATCTTTTTTTGGTATCTGAAATCCAGCTTACGGTTTTTTTTTATTTCTTCGGAGCAAGACGGTATCTGACATCGTTGATGAATGCCTCACTAGAAAGATATTTTAACTTGTCATTGCACACAAACGACTAGTCTCAATTTTGGGTTCAAAAATTGAAGTTAAATCGACGTCAAATTTATGAAAAATTTCAACAACATTTACATTCAACTGGGATCAATTTTTTCAAGCAAGTTTCTAAGAATTCAAAAAAAAAATTAAGTAGACAATTTTAGCCATTGTTCAACAGTCACATGTTCGATCAAACATAACAATTAATGAATAAATTGAGAATCGAGTAACAAGAAACAATCGAATATTATCGTGATGGAAAATTATTAATAATCTTCATAAAATTAGTATTAACATCAACTAATGTATCGAAAAAAAAAACAGTATATGATCCAATTCGGAGAATCGTTTTTTGTTTTATTATTTAGTTTATACTTTTTAAACTCCATACAATTGGACATTGTAGATGTGCTTAAACTATTTGGAAACTCGCCACTTCTAGATAATCTTAAGATACGCTTGGAAAGTCTCAAAGTTATTGGTATGATTGTTTCAATTCTTTCTGCTATGTAGTCTTGTTTAAATCGCTTCTGGCTTTAACAGTGCAGTCTTACGGAATGAGAGACAGAACTTGAGTTTTTTAAAAATAATAAAACTCTTTATAAAGTATATAGCCAATTGTTTCTGATAAAACCGCATAACCGATTAAATATTAATACACCAACTTTGAATATTTCAAGTACAACGAATTTATCAATTCAGCATTATTCTAATTGACTTTCATTCGAATTTCTCGACAGTAAATATCTATTTGAAATTTTCATGTTCAACTTTTATATATAGCTTTTATATATTGATGGATAATGACATCGAAAACTATTTAACAAATTATTCATGTATATAAAATTTTAAGTAAAATTCAACTACAAATTTCCCATAAAAAAAATTGTAAATGTTCAATTAAAATTATTAACATCTTTAAATAGTTAAATTTAAATTTGCAATTCAGATTTTAACATAAATTTTTTCAACAATGATAAAAGCAAAATACAAATAAAATGTTTCATTAACATTTTTTTTTCGTGCAGTTTCGGGATTGAGACAAAAAAAAAATTAAAATTAATTTCGGATTTTGAATTTCAATAGAAGTTCTTAGTTGTAATCTTAATTTTCAAATTTTACATTTGAGATAAATGGAACATTAACATTAAAAAAAAAAGAAAAATGAAGCCTACTATTTTGATATTCTAAAACTTAAATTATTAGTTTTTTTTTCCCAACTTCTGAATGTATAATTAATGGTAATTTTGATAAAATTGAAAGCTTTTGTGATAGAAGAATAAATTTTTTTAAATGTAGCTCGAAAAAGGTAATTCATTAATTTGATAGTTTCGATATTATTGTTGTCCGTCCAACTTTGTTGAGCTCCATAATTCGTGCTTTACTTAAACTTTTTAATGTGATTTGAAGAACATTACCTGACAGTTTTTTATTTACATAAATATATTGTATTTATAATGTAACATACAAAGTACATCAACTTCATAATTGCGTATGTAAATTGAACACATTCATGCAGTTGTATAACAAAAACTCAGAATTTAAACTCAAAATCGCTTTAAAAGTTCAAATTTATACTTCATTAATTACAAAATAGCGATAAGTTTTTAATTTATAAATAATTAATACGAAAAAAAAAAAATGTTATTGAGTTTACAAGACATTTTTTACATCTGATAAATTTAATAACAAAAACTTTTGCTGTTTTTGTCAATGGGCTTTGTGCTTCAACCCCTATGGATTTGTTAACTTTCCAAATGAACAAAAATATTTTTCTTCAAAAAATATGAAATATTCATAACAATCAGAGATATAAAAAAGTTAAAACTTTTTTTTTTTTCTTCTTGCCATTGACTTATTTATTTTTCCACTTTTATTTTTGTGTGTCTTTTCAGTATTCTTGATTTAATTTTGAATATCAAGCCAATTTAAATGTAGCATAAATAAAGTTTTTTACAACAATCTTATTAAATGCAAATTATTATTTTTTCTTTTAACATTTAAAAATATCTACACTCAAGTGGTTAGTACGAAGCTTTGAATATGTAAGTCTTATGTAAGTCTGAGACATATTAATTGTCATTTAAATATCAGTCGGATAAGCTCAATATAGTAATGGATAAGAGAATATCCACAATTCCGATATCCGTTTATCTATAGTCTCATAAAATTATTCTTGGACTTTAGAATAGTGCATGAATCGTTTCTATATCACACCAAGACGATCGATACTTTAAAAAGACAATTTGATGTTGAACATATACTACAAACTAAAGAGTTTAGATCATCATAAGAAATTCAAGATATTTTAACATTTCTACCACTTGCATATGAGCTAGACTTTGAAATAACATGTGAAATTTACAGAATTGCAATTTCTTATCAAGATAAATATAAGTGGTGGATATTTTTGGATAAAGTGCAGTATTCCTTATGAAGTAAGAATCGCAAAACTCTCTTGGGGAATGAAGTAAAACCTAATAGGCACACACAACTTCGGTCTTCGATGGCACGTGTGTCTATGGATTGTGTGAGATAAAAAAAAATATATAATAATAATAAAAATAACCAGAGGGAAAAAGAAATTCAAGTAAAGATTCACTGAAAATCCCCGACATTTCGTGTAAGTCCCGTCGGTTATACCTTATTGTTTTTCATTCTTATCCAAATAAGCATTCTCTTTCATTTACTTTGACTTGAATTGTTATTATTTTCTATTTGAATATCCTTGAATATAAATATATATATTGTATAAAATAAGTCTAGAATAACCTCACCAAGATTTTTCACTGGTTTAAATATTTTATTAAATTTACAAATATATAAAAATGTGGAATCTCGTTGAGCACTACTTCGGCAAAGTATGTTTTAACGTCGTATGATCGTATAATATGTACATGACACAATAATATTAATAAAATAAAGCTTAAATGTCAGCTGAAAATGTTCACTGGAGAATATTATTTTATTATGCATGTCATAATAATTTATATATAGATATTAATATGTTTTTTTTTTTCGGTATTTTTTATTCAATCATTGAAAAATTTTATGCGCATTGTGTTATGTGTCTATGTAATTTTGTTGAGTTTGTCTCATGGGGTTTATATGTTTCATTGGTGTTACGCCCTCCTGATGTGTGTATATTTCATGTAGATACATTACCCAGGTCAACTACTTCAGTATGTGCTATGTATGGTTAACATGGTCCTAACATAAAATTCAAAAACACTTACCTCTTCTCTGTGTGTCTGTGTGCACTGTAGTATAATTCAGTACTTTTTTAAAAATCTACTCAAGTTTGGATTGCAACAATTTTTAAAGATCTACTGCAATGTGCTTTAGTTTTTCATAAAATTATGCGTGACCTGTTTTTATTTAACAAAAATCTGAGACTATACAACAAAAGTTTAGTATACAAAATAGTTATTTTTATTATATAACATTCAATGGATATTTCAACCTCGAATTGTATAATTTTTCACTCTAACTTTACTTGTTTTTATTTTTAATAAATTTTATTTATTGCATTTTAAATAAATGCCATTCTTTTGCTATTTTTTTTATTTATTATTATTATTTATAAAAAAAATGTTTGTGAAATTAATTGCTCAAAATATATAGTTATTTAACATTTGTTTTTAACAAACAAAATTTGTTGAGTAAAGTGGTAGTTAATTAAATTATTTTGCTAAAACAATTTTCATTTTGAATTAATTAATGTTGACTTAATCAATTAGTTGAAAATTATAATTAATTCATTTTGAATAGAATAATTAATTGTTAGAATATTGCAACAAAAATAAAAAACTCTTTTAGTATTTTGAAATATTTAACAAGACTTTATTAATAGTGAAATGACTCGAATTCTTTAAATAAAATTGAGAGAACCAATTGGATCCTCGAGGCAAAGTAGAGTCTTCAATGTCATTAATGAATAAGTATTCTATTTTTTAAATGGAAATGCTCGTTTATTTAATTTCAATTTTAATAATAGACAGTGTAAAATTATCACTGATTTCATTCCAAGAAATTATTAAATTTAAAGCACATATCGATTTACATTTATTTTTAAATATAAAATTCAATTGAAAATAGAATGAAAAAATACTTGAAAAATATTTCATATTGAAGTGAAATTTTCTTTTTGAGATGCCAAATAATTTTTTCAAATTTTGCGGATTTTTGAATATACGATTGTGTTTTATATTCAATGAATTTATGTAGCTCAACAGTTGTGTATAGAGATTTAAAAATTTATGTGTAAACTAAAACATAAATTTCGAAAAATATTATTTTAGAAAAGAAATATAATAATGAAAAATGAAAACCAAGCCAAATATTATATTTCTCCTTGCATCATGTATTGATATGTATTTTTTTTTTTTTGTAAAACAATTTTTTGTTCTTTTATTCTCTAAAACTATGCGCAAGTAGTACGAGTCAATGATTTCCGAGACATTTTCCTTTTATTTTTTTTCTACATAAAAATAATTAATGATATACTTTTTGTTTTACAAAATTAATAATTTCTATTAATAAAATTATTTATATATTATTGTTTATAGATAAAAATATTTATGATAAAATTTTAACGTAGTTTGAAAAATAAAAGAAATGCAACCGAGCGAATCTTAAACCTCTAAGCCATTAAATTGCCTGGCAAACGTGCCAAGATTTACCACGTTACATTGAAATGAGACATGCCGCACGATTATATTCAGCGAATAGAAGCATTTGCGTATTCCCCTATTGCAGACTGAGTTTTTGTGGATTAATGGTAATGGCAGCTAATTGTTAGTCGATGCAGAACCCATAGCAAATCAGCCTCTTTTTTTTTTAATCTTTCTACCACCTTGGATTCATTACAGAGTCCACCAGTATTAGAGTCACGATCGCATAGACTCATATACTGAATTTTGTAAATTTTTTACAATTCCAAATGTTTATAAAAAAAAACACACTATCATCCAGTACACCACTCAATAATTTTTTTACTTCAATGAATCTTTTGTTTTATTATATTTTTATCTGTAATACAATTTATATCTTCTTGAAAAAAAATCAACAAAACTTATTGACTCTTTGAATTTTAAAAATAATATTTTCATTGTTTTTTTTATTTTTTTTCTATTGATGTTTATTAGAAACAATGATTTTTCAAAAGTAGAATATACGTGCGGTTTGTTCAAGAACAATCTAACAGAATTATTTTAAATTGATCTGAGGGATATTAAATTAGCTCGTTGGATTTTATATGATTTTGAAATGTTCCTTGGAGTTTATAAAATAAATTCACGTTTGTAAAATCAACACAGATTAATTTATTTTTACCCGTTTTGATGGATAAGGTATTATGTATACATATGCAAAATTTATAACGTCAGATCTTTTAGTAACCCTTCACAAAGTCTACTTTTATCCTTGAGAAAAGCTGATATATGACGATAGACAACTTTTACAGACCATGAAAAAAACGTTTCCGCTACAGGAAAATTCTTTTCTTTAAAGTATTTTTATAGGACAGTATATATAGCAATAGTAAAACGAAATACGACTAAATATTTTTCTTTTTCTTTTGACTTAAGATTTACTCTGGATTTGCCACAGTGACAATAATTTTCTTAAATAAATATATATTATATTTCTTAGACATAAACATACTTTCTTTTTTTTTTCTTTTAATATTTATCTATCTGAAAATATTTGAAAGAAAAAAATAATGTACTTTAAATATGAAAAAAGAAGAAAAAATAAAATCACTTTGTCTAAAGAAATTTTAAAATATCGAAAATTTATTGGTAAAAGAAAAAATTAATATATATTTTTTTCAAAAAATAAATTCAACAAAGTAAAATACATTCTTAATAAATTTTTTATTTTTTATTATTTTGTTTTCTGTGACCACTGAGGCTCAAACTAAATTGCCATAAAGTTTAAAATATTAAAAATAAACAATTCAAGCTTTTTTTTGTCCGGAAATGTTTTTAAAAAAATAAAAATATCACTACTACTTTTAAAAAAGAAAATTTATTTTTATTGAAAATTTATTTTCACAACTTTTGAGTTATATGATTCAAAACAAAGTTTAAAAATATATATCAATTGAAGGAGAAAAAAAAATGAATATATTTGTGAGGAAAAAATAGTTCAAGCATATAAAGATAAAAAAAATAATATAGTCATTATAAACATCTTGAAAATTGAGTTTATTGATAGAAGAAACTTCAAAAGAGAAGAGGTTTGTATCAGTACACAACAGTATTGTTTCAACTCAAAACAAAGTTACTTTATTTTCAAGTATACCAATACAACTAAATGCTTAGAAAATGCTTCTCAACAAGAACCAGTAAGTTCAGTGTGAAATATTTATAGTGAAACGGTACACACATATACAAATATAAATTACAAATATAAAGTAAAATGATAATGAAAAAATTTCCATATAAAAAAAGTCTTGATGGTTTTTGTTGTCTTTCTACTGAATAATACCACAATACAATTCAAAATTTTAATTGGTTTTTTATTTATATATTTTTTTTATAATAAAGAAAAAATCCATAAAATATTCTAATAATAAAAATATTTATTTATTTATATTTTTTCATAAAATAGTATTCATATTTAAACTGGAAAAAAATAAAATGAGTCAATTCAATTAATTTAGGGAATTTAATATCTGATAAAACTGTCAATTCATTTAATATTTAATGAGAGTATTTTTAGCTACATAAAGTACATCAAGACGATATAAATATTTGCGAAAACTTGCAAATGTTTTCTTGAGTACAGGAGCACATGTATCAGCATATAGTTACAAGGAAAAAAAATTTAATTATCATGTACATTCAAGAATTACGTAATTATATAAATATTATTTTATTTTTTTGTTGACACAACTTTTTTGAAAAAATTAATGATGATACATGTCAAGGTTAATAATCATTAATTATTTATTCAAGTGAATTAAAAACCAAATGAAGAAATAATTTCTGTTGTGTTAACAGATGTTTTAGTATTTATATTAAAATATTTTTCAATTAATTAAACTAATTTTTTCTAATTGTTTTAATAGTTAAATGTTTATATTACTTTTACTATTTTTTCTTTTCGATATTTATTAAACGGAAATTGTTTTTATGAATGGCAATATGATGCAAGGTTTTTTAAATAAAATTTATAAATCAAAAAAAGAGTTACACAATAAATTTTTGATTAAATATATTTATATATTTATTGTTATTATATTTGAAAAAAAATGTATAATATATATACATAAAAATAGATGCATATAAAAATGAACAATTTGATATTTGAATTTTTAAAATACCCATGGCACTTATGAGAGACATGGTGGCATTTCAATGATAGCTTTTTTTTTTTTTTGTGCTATTGAATAATAAAATATTGTTTATAGAAGAAATGCATATATATCAGTGATATGATATCATTACAAACATCCCAATAAACATGACACTAAATTGGTAATTGATACCGAAAGGCAATCTAAGAATATTTTTAGCGAACATACTGTGCTTGTGATACGTCCACCAGTAGTCAAAAGTTGTTGTATGAGACTAAATAAAGTTATACTTGTCCAACCCTTTTGGTAAGTTGTTGAACCACATTGTTTAAATATGCTTATCCAGATGTCGTATGTTATTGTAATTCTTCTTGAGTTATAATTATTAATTTGTTCATGAAGTTTAGGGCCATCAAAGCATACAACACCTGTATCTTTTATAGCTTTTGAACACGAGTTAAAGTCCATTGTAGGACTTGATATAAGTTGGCTCTTTGCAATACCTATTTATAAATAAAAATAAAAAAATTATTAATAATTTTATAAGTTTTTTTCAAATATCACAATAGATATGCTCAATTAAAAATATCATATTGAATTATTTAAATTAAACTTACCAATGAAACCAAGTGTTGCAATTCCAACAAGAAAATAAAGTGATAAACGAGACATGATTGTTAATTGATGATGACTGCACTTTAACGATGAAAAAAAATGTTTGATTTAATTTACACCGATAATTACTATTTATAGCTTTTTTTATTTCATATTTATTTCAGTATATATTTTTTTTATTTTCATGATAAAAATATTTTTATTTTCTTTTATTTATGTTTTTTTTTTTTAAAAAATATTTTTTTTTTTTTTATAAAAAATAAGTCTTATTGATTTATTTTTTGTGTAAATTCATATTTGAAAAATTTTAACTGAATTAAATATTTTTTTACCAAACAAAATTAAAGATTATTTTTAAAAATAACAATTGTGTTGTATATTTTTGTTTTTTTTATATAGCATAAACATAATTTTTATTTTTTTCGATTTACATTTATTCAAGTTCTTTTCAAGTCTAATTCTCAATTAGTGTAGGTATATTATTAACGGATTACCAATATGCTTTTAATTGAATGAATTTTTAAAAATAACAGTAGACTTTTTAAGTTTTATTTTATCGTAGCAGTCGTCAACACAATAAAATTATTCAGATATTATCTTGATAAACTAAAAAGTCCATCGAATGTTAAAAACACTTTATTATACAAAAGCGAATGAAAAAAAAATTTAAAGATATAAGAAAAATAAATTCAAGATAGCTGTAACTTTCAGGATTGTTTAGAAAAGTAAAAAATATAAAAAAAAATAAAATATAGTTCATTCAAGTTAGTTAATTACTCACGTGCATGGGTTGACTTGATGTTGATACCATTATTCTCAAGATCATTATTTACTTTATATTGCTTTTTCTTTTATTCAATTTTTTCTTTTTTGAATAAAAAAAAAAAAAAACGAATTTTAATTATTTTTTCTTTGTGAAATTTTGATCAATCTAATTATGATTAAAGGATTAACTTTTCGTCAGATATGAATATAATAGAGATAGTCAAAAAAAAGATTAAAGTTAGTTTATAAAATGAACATGAAATAAAAATTATTTTCCCATATTAACTGCAACAGCTTTATGAATTCAATTTCGTGGGAGATTAATATTTCGTGAAAACTATATGTTATCAGTTTGAAATCGATACTTTGCGTATGAAAATAAATACATATGTGTTCACGTATTTCCAATAAAAATACGTGAAATAAAAAAAAATAGAAATATGACTGTTACATGATTTGTTTGATTTCTCTCATCGTATATGAAAATCCAATTTATATCATAGTATTTCAAATAACATCACCACGTTGTTGAATAATGAATTAATTTTCTCGAAACAATAATTTCTCTCTTTTTATCTAAATTTCTGCTCGAAATAAATATAAATACACTTGTCACCTTGTATTTCATAAAATTCAAATAATAAAAATAGAAAACACACATGAGTTTTATACTTTAACAAATAAAAATATGTATTTCTCTTTAAGATAGCTCATAGCCGTACGAGAAATAAAACAATATTATCATTGAGATAAAATAAAAAACAAAATTTCTATTGTAAAAATATAACATGGTACTTTGTATTCATTCGTGAAACAGTCATAAGCGTCGCAACAGTCACGTCGTTGTGGTAGAGTGACCTGCCCATTTCAAAAGCAGACAATAGTTTTTTCACAATACGTATATATGTATTTGATAAATCGATGAAGAACGAACTCAGAGATAAAAGTAATGGACAATAATCACAGTAAAAAAAAATTTAAAAATTATAAAAATATTCATACACTTGTAAATAATTTATATTACAAATAATTATGTTTGGTATTTTCATAAAAGCTCTATTAAATTCATAATTTTCATATAATTATTAGTTCAATTTAATTTAAAATTTTACTTGCAAATATAATTTAATACAGTCATGTAGATATTAATGCAAGGTTATTGCTTACAATTATAATAATATAATGAGTTTTGGTCAACAAATTTTGATTTGATAGTCTACATTTGCTGAGGTTGAGAAATTATGCATGTACTTTAACTAGGGATCAACATAGACATGTTAAGTGAATAGTCATCAGGAGTAATTGAAATTAGTTTACAATTGCAATATAACTCGGGCTTATTTCATGTATATATTATATTCAAAACACAATAATATTATTCATGTATAATTGGAAATATTGAATTATACATTTTGATTTTCTTTCTACATTAAATTGGTATTTTTTAAAATTACAATAAGAAATTAATTTGTTTTTAGTCAATTCCTACAAGATTTATAACATCTTTGAATTTTCTATTAATATGATAATTATTTATTGAAAGTATAGCCAGATGATGATAAACACGTGTTACACTTGATTAGATATTTGTTTACTCACTTGTTTATTTATTACTAAAATTGAAATTAATATTATGCATAGACTGACAAAATATACAGTAATAACAATTTTAAAAAATATTAATTATCAATATAAGGATAATAGTAACAAAAACAATATTATATAGAGGTAAACAATGTCGGTTTTGATTCAAATTTAAATTATTTTCTGGTTGAAATCATGTATGCTACACTTTACCAGATAATTTCAACAAGGATTTTGATACCATACATAGTCTGTACCTTTAGTGGTTTTAATGGCTTAAGAAGCTCTACATAATGGTATTCAAATGGTAATTAATTAATTAAATTATTAATAACTATTATTAATTAAATAACAATAATAATCATCACTATCTTCTTACACAATATTTTTACATGTCAATTCTCGTCAGAGTCATTTCTAATTTACCAGCTATTTTATTATAAAAGTATAATTAATTAAAAGATAAATATTACAACAAGTGCAGCTTAAAATAAATATTGCATTTATTTTTGTAACCAGTAAAGCATAGCTTCAGTATTTATAGTCAATAGAAGAAATCAAAAATGTTAACGAGAAGCTAAACCATGTAGGTTTAAACCATTCAATTATATATGAACAAATTTTCTAAAATCTCATTGTGCAAATAACACTTGTGCTGATCAAAGGCACAAAAGCATTATTGATCCAATGTGTCAGTAACAACACAATGTGATATTTAGAATATTAATTATTTACATTGTTTTAATAATTCAAAAGGAATTACATGCCTCGTTGCTTCAATTAAATTATCCACATACACATTGTATTTTATTTTTCAATATTGTGTAAATTAATATATATATAACATCAAAACTAATACTAAATTTATGAATGATAAAGCATTTTAGCAAATATGATATTTTGGTCATTTGTTATTCATGATATTTATCAGCACACTTATATATCATGGACTTTAATTCGAACAGTGATTTTAGTATACACAATAATTTTATTAAATTGTAATTGATTCGTTGTGTGTTATTACAATTATTTATGAAATAATCTGTAAATTATGTGCAACATTTTACACAATATTCGTATAAAAATTTCATTTTTTTTTCGTTATTTATTTATTATTTTGTGTAATGGAAAAGTCAATTACTTCAAAATTTTATTAGTATTATGATACAGCACATAGTAGCTTATTAATTTATTAATAATTAATAATTATGAGATATTATTGTGCGTCTGTATTGTACTATTGTTAAATGGAAATTTTGGTTTCACATTTTTGTGATAAAAAAAAATGAATCTGTAGATTAGTTTTGTTGCAAATTAACAGGCATGCAAAAATATTATGTAATTAATTTTGTCACTGTTTATTTTTATTGACAGTTGTCGAGGGAATAATATTGGGATAATGATGGCTGTGTGAATTGTTTAAATATTAAAAACACAATTAACATGATTAAAATATATTCAAAAACAAAAAAGGGGTAAACAAATAGACATTATTGAGCAGTAAAATAAAATTATTTTTGTTGTAAAATTAATTTACAACTCATCGATTTGCATCATAGTGAATCAGTTAATTCAGTGTGTTTTAATTTTGTTGATTAATTTAAAAATCAATAATTTTAATTGAATTTAAGATGGCAATTAAACTAGATGTTACATCTCTTGAATAAAGAGAATTAAAATTAGCTTTACTTATATAATACATTTGAATTGGTGTGGATGATCGTTGTTGAAAAGAATCAGACAAGATTACTTAACTCGTTAGTGATGAAAACGATTTTGCATGACTAACCAATTAACGAGTGCAACATTTCTCAACCATTAATTGTATAACTTGAGTTTTGAAAAGTATTAAAATTATGGATTTCCAATTTATAACACCAAACCATCTGGAATGATAATTATTAATGTCTTCAATATTATTTTTTTTTCTTCATAAAATTACGCAACGGACTTTTTTTTTTTGTCCTTTAATTAATTTACATTTTAAACAATACAATTTTACATGAAAATCTACGATGCGTATCTTTTTTATTTTCACGTGAATAAAAATTAGCAAATAAAATTGGCTAATTAAAAATTTTTTTTATAATAATAACAAGTGGATGAAGTATAAGTAGGGTGAATTTTTGTTAAATTTTATGATAGATGTCAGCTGTCAACTCAAGACAATTATATTTTTATATAACAATGAAAAATAAAAAATTGTTCTTTAAAAAATTAAAATATTTCTAATAACCAAAGTTGTCTGCAGTGTCTCTCAAATACTATAATATATATAGAAAATTAATTTATAAAATAAAAAAAGTTTTCTATTGTATTTGTATTATAAAAGCAACATCAACATATTTTTTTTTTTTTTACTTTTTAGCTAAATGTTTAAGAGATAATTGGTATATAAGATAGTGTCTAACGTCACTCAAAAAATACTCACAAAAAAATTCGTTGCTCTTCTTATGACTACCAAAAATATATAATATTCTCTCTTGGGGTTGACTTGTCAAACTGACTGACATGGTTGACCTCACGTTAGACATAATACTTTTTCAGCAAAGTAATACCAAGCTTTTATCCTGACCATCAAAAATTTATAATCGAGAAAAAAATAAGAAGATTCTACTAATGTACTTTAATAATTTAGTAGTTGTTGAATTAAAAAATAAATAAATAAGCTTGACAAATATGAACTCCAATGAAACATATTTATATGAATTTAAATTTTTATTTTTTCAGATGAACCAAGCTTCGGTCAACCAATATCAAATGTAACAATACCAGTAGGACGAGATGCACTGCTTGTTTGTGTTGTGGATAATTTAGCAACTTACAAGGTAATTTAAAAAAATAATTAACCAGGTAGAAATTTAGTTCCAATTAAGGCTTGAATTTCGAATTAATTCGAAAATTTATTCCTTGAAAATGGAGCTGAATTTTACCAGGAATTCTTTATTATCGCATAAATTTCGAAATTAAAATTAAACCTATAACGTTCTTTATCTTATCTTCTCTATTCTTGGAATAAAAATTAGAAAAAAATTCATAACGTCGTTTCATTATAGCTAAACGGTTATATTTATTTTTTCTTCCGAAGACATGCCCATTATTTTTGAGTAGCCAACGTATGGCTATTTCTAATTTATTTTTTAAATTTCAATACGAGCATCTTTATCGACCAACAATTGATTTTTTTTTAATTTTCATTAAGCCATTATCAAATCTCTCAGTAGTACAAGTTAATGACAAAGTGAAACTTTGAATTGGCTTTATAATTATATTTCAAAATATGAAAAAGAATTTCTGAGAAAATCAATATTTCGGTAGTACAAGTCAACTGGTGTCAGACACAGAATTATATTTTTGAATTGACGTGTATTTTTATAATTATGCGACTGTATTATATAAATTTGATACTCAATAAACTTGGCTACTCTTTGCACAGAATTATAAAAATAAAAAAAAAATAATATCGTATATCAATTGAATAGAAAAATACCAAAAAAACTTTTTGAAATTTGATGCTCTTTTGTGTGTGAAATGAGACACATTTTTTTATACTACCATTTCGTTTGAAATACAATATTTAAAATATAAAATGATCGTAAAGCTTTAAAAAAATTTGACATCATTCGTATAAAATTGCTACATTGAGTAAATCGATAGAATTTCATAAAATATAAAGTCATAAAAATTGTAACAAGTTGTCAACAAAATAATAATAAAAATAGAAAAAATTGAAAGTATGTTATTTTCCGTGTAATAATAATATTTCAAAGTGACATTTTAAACAAATAATCCTGAACGTTAACGTGATACTTAAAATACACAAAAATGTATACATTTTATATTCATAATTTTAAGTAGTGTATGAAATTTTCTGAACATTATAAGAGTCGTTGTTGTTGAATAAAATAAAAATAGAAATAAAAAAAAAAGGGTTTATGATAGCCAACAGAATGAAGCTTAAGTAAAAGTGACACGTTGAAAAATGGACATGGTGGTTGGACAGTTGAACCTTGTGTAAAGCTTAACTTGAGTGCGTCAGTTTAAACTAATATATTTATTATATAGTTACGGATCATACTGCAGTCCATGTATTAGACAAAGTTTAAAGCACACTTTTCACACAAATTTTCATATTTTAACTTGTTCATGCATGTGACTTGAATTTTTTATATAAATTTTGGTACTTAATATAATTATTATTATATTTTAATCTTGAATAATCTAGCTCAAGTTTTTTTATCAAAGAATTACAAATATATATTTCATTTTTAACACTAGTTAAGAGAGGATAGTTTAGAAACGAAATACATCTCTTGAAAATTGTATCATCATGAAAACATAAACATTCAAAAAGCTTTTTTTCGTTTGAAAGTGATTTTATATATATATTTTTTGATATAGCTTAGAGAATTTAAAAAAATTAATTTTTTAAAAGTTCATGTATCTTGATTTATCAAAATAAAAGTTTACCAAATTATTTTTAAAACGTATATTTTAAATTCTAACTGATAAAACTTGTTGAATTAATTTAAGGTCGAATAAAACTGAAGTTTTTCCCAAATCATAATGTTGGTAAATATTTATTTAGCGTAAATGATAAATATAATATTTATTATTCAGTCAATTTTTAAAAAATAATATAGATTAAAAAAGGAAAAAAAATAGGCCAGTTTAGCAAAAACAGCTTTAAATTTTTTATAAAAATATTACATAGTATATATTAATATTTGAGTTGACTCGAAAGTTTTTTGATGAAAATGTCAGAGTAAAAAATCATATTAACAAGTTGTTATATAAAAAAAAAAAAAAAAAAATGATAAACATTTTTATTTTTGATAACCAATCGTATATTAAAAAATGAAATCAAAACCTGCAATTTATTAAACCATTGAAAAGCAATTAAATTCATGGTATATTTTCTCGAATCAATTCAAAATTGTGATGGATAATTTTGTTTATTTTTTTTTGTTAAATTGAAAATGCTACTTTACAAATAGATAGTATGAATTGTTAATCACGATGAGATTTACATATGCATCTTCTATTATGTGTTGCCATTGTCGAGGCAGATGTGTGCCGAGAGTAGAAGATAGCAATGGACCTTAGGGATCATCCATATACACCACCGATTTCAACCGCATTAATCTCTGTAACCAACCCACACATGAACCAAAAGATTCAATAATACTATTGTTTGAAAACTCCATTACGTTTGATTTCAAATAAAAACAAAATCAATTGGAAAAAAAATTAAATAAACATTTTTTTTCTTCCTTCAATTTGATTCAAATTAACAGTAACAATTTGACCTGAAAAACAATTTGATGAAACATCAATTATTGTGGTTTATTGTTCAAACAAACTGACTGCATAATATGTAATTGTTTTTGAAATTTTTTACATTTTTTTATCTGCACATGACTTTGTAATTTATATTTATTCATTGATACTTGTGAAAAACGTTTTTTTTTAAATTTTAAATTCAACAAATTCACCGAGTTATTGTTAATTTTTTTTTTCCATTTGATAGATTATTTTTTTGTTTGATGTAATTATTATTATTATTTTGTTTTGTTTATTTTCGGGATTTAATTTTTTTAATTTAACGTAATTATTAATTTTGGCAGAAATTATATAATTAAATTTTATTAAATTAATTTTCTTAATAGATAAATTATTTCGCTAACTTATTTATATATTTAAATACAAAATGTAAATAAGTTTTATATTAAAATTTTTATTTATAATTTATATTCATTGTAAATATATTTTTAAAGTTTAAATTTATACTTTGAGTATATCGTCAATATATTTCACCTATTATTTACAATTTACGAATAATTTTTTCTGCTTGAGATATCTAAAAATACACATGGTATAAAGAATTCGTCGAGTGAATACATAATAGATGCACAAGAATACGTAAATGCGTTGCTCATAAAAAACTGAAATAAGAAAAAAAAAATAGTCATATTCTGTGTACTCGCATGATCTCGAGATTGAAGAGGACTCGACGCCTGCAAAAGGCTCTATTTCTCCACATACAAAGAATACTTATGAAACTTTACGATAAAGTTAGAAATTAAGCTGCCAACTTTTGCTCGAGATTTTTTATTTTTTTCAACCATTTATTTATTTTATTTTTTTCCAAATCTCGGTTTTCTTGGTTTCCTCTCGGCATTTCGTTGAGCCACTTACCTTTCTACTTTGAACTGACAAAGTAATGTTGACAGAGGTATTTTATGGCAAAAGTCACTCTACGTTGAAATCATATTTTCTTAACAGTTGAATTAAATGGAGCATTTGACTGATCTTTTTTTTATTCTAAAGCAAACTCATTAACAGATATACTTATCTAAATATCTCATCTAAAATATAATATTAATCATCAACAAAAACAATTTAAAAAAGGCCGATTTCAATTAATTTTAATATAATTAAATTTATAAAATAATGGAAATTTAAATTACCGTACACTAGAAGAATATTTTATGAATTATTTAATCAAATTAATATTGAATTTATAAATATATAAATATCCAAAGGACACGATGACAATTTATCTTTAAACTCAATTTTCCATGGTGGTCAAACACAAATTATTTAAACTTATTATCAAAATTGCTTTGAATATATATACCCACACACAAAATATATGCATCCATATAGAAAATTATCAAACAATACTTGATTATCATTTTCGTTTGAAAATAATTCGTGTGTACTTCAATATTTTTTAACCTGTGGAAAATTTTACACGATATTTGTGGTATACATTTATTACATCCATTCATTGAGTGTATAATTGAATAATTGAATTAATAATGCATCAGATATTACGTATATCAATCAGACGAATAATTACCTGACATTTATACCACGGTTAATGATTTTGTAAATTATCAATTGACATACATGTTTTTTTCTATTTTTTAAAAACATAATTGATAAATACTCTGGGCACATTCCAAAATTATTATATGATTGAACGAATGCATTATGTCTTGTACTAATATAAACAATGTGAAAAAAAAAAAAAAAATATTCATCAAGCCTACAGGCACAAAGCACATCGTTCTTCATTAATCACAAATGTCAGTGTGGAGAATCAGCAAGCAAGGTGACTGTGGTTATGTATCATCATGATGCATGAATAGCTTCAGGCGACTATCGAACTTTGACTAAATTTAGATGGATAGTTGATTAAGAATATTTTGAGCTATTATCGTTACAAACAATGACCTCAATCATCTTGTTTTAAATTTATTTTCCATTAATAGAAAATACATTGAATATATTGTCAACAAAAGCCATCAAATACATTTACTCTTTCTTTTTTTTTTTTTCATTTTTATTAATAAAAAATTTAATTGTTGATATTTTTTTATTGAAAAAAATAAATACTACAATACAAAAATAAATATAAAAATAACAAGATTGAAATAAAATATACGCAAAAGAAAAATCGACGAATAAAACAAGCAAAACCAATCGAAAATCCTCAAAAAATAAATAATAAAACTGAGTATTTCGAGTCATTTAAATTTCATTGATAAAAAAAAAAGAGAAAGGGAAATTTCG
>JAPYYR010001617.1:0-13983 GCA_030523065.1 Aphidius colemani
ATAAGAACAAAGTTCGATTGTCAACGTTCATAAGGTCATATGATGAATTAAATATATATAAAAATATTTACTTGTATATGCATTCCTAAAATTCAGTTGATGCTATTTAGCATTGATAAGTGTAATACAATACATATAAATAACATCATAAAAATTTCTATCTCAAAGAAAAGAAATTCATCCGGTTAAAAGATCATGACAATTAAAAAATAATATCATAATAAATATTAAATTTGCGTAAAATTAATGTCATCGACATTAGTTATTAATACGTCAAGAATAAAACAATAAACAATTTACATTATTATTATTTGTTTACATATTTAAACAAAATATTTAATTTCTCTTATCTCAGGTTTTTTTTGATATTATTATTTTTTGTTTTTTCAATCAGCAAATTCTTTTTAATATTTTAAGAATTTCATATAATTTGTTTATAAAAATAAAAGAAAAAAGAAAATTAATTTAAATAAAGTCATCAATCAGGTGTACGCATTCATATTAACTTAGAAATTGTTTATTAATTTAATCATAAAATTATCATATCATTATCATAAAAGCCAATGATCCCTGGAGCTTTAAACAGTGCTGGAAAATCAAAGCTAATCAGGAAATTGAGATCATATAGCAGAGTGCTCATTTACCCATCTCCTTGTTTAATTATTAGTTTTTTTTTTTAATTTATTTTCTTTTTTATAAGCACGTGCTTGAAATTGGTCTGATACAATTAGCCCATTTGCCTCGGGATACGTAACTTGACCTTTAGGCCCTCGCCCATTTGTAATATATAATAAATTTTTTTTTTTTTCCATAAAATAAAACAAATATTAATGTATTAAGTATTTAATAAAGCAAAAAAGATGTAATTTAAATATCAAATAATTCAAAAAATCTTTATAAAAATTATTTTCAAAAATTATCAATGAGTGATTTATATAAATTTAAAATTTATATTATTTCTTTATCAACCAATATATATTTTATGTTTATCTTTTACTATGAAATTTGTTTAATTTTTTTTTTCTTTACGAGTATTTGATATGTTTATTTTGTTTTATTTTTTTGCTTGAATTATTTTGGACCCCAACATCACAAAAGGGAGAAATATGCCATGCCTTTGGGCCTTATAAATGTGTAATATGAAACCTTGAAAGCCAACACAACTTAAAGTCTCCAGACTCAATGCTTAACATTACATCTTGGTGGACCAGCCTTACAGAAATATACTGATTGACTTCGTAGAATACTCAAGTCAAAACTGGTCAAACACATAATTCATTACTGTATTTTTTTTTAATTTTTTATTTACTGGATATTATAGTTTACATTTTTTTTTAAATTTTTTTATCGTATTTATACAAAACATTTATATTTTTTTATTTTTTATTTCAAGCCATAAATACGTAACATGATTTATTTGTTGTCTTAGAAATATTAGATGGAAAAATATATATTTCAAATAGTTATATATTTTTTTCATAAACTACTTGATATTTCTAAATGAAATTTTAGTTTTTCCTTTGAGACGAAAACAACATGAATACAAATATAGTCCAATGTGAGACAAACTCGTGTCAGGCCAACAGGTCATCATGTGCCTGATATGAAATATATAATTTTTTTTTTTGTTTTTGCAAATACAAATCGACCCTCATTATCTCGACCTCGTCATTGCGCCGTGATTTAATATAATTTAAAAAATATAAATCAAGTATAAATTATCAAGATAAAAAAATATAATTCTTTGGGTTTATTAAAAACGAAAATGAAATTGTCATAAAAAAGTTTGTAGCCGGAAATTGAATATAAAAAAACACTTGTGCGTGAAACAATAAAATAAATAATAAAAAAAAATTCTGCGTTATTTGAATACTTTAATTTTTTTTCCAAACAAACAAACATAAACATATACGGAACTTGTTAATAATTGTATGACAATATAATAATATCATATGAATGTTATTATTCTCGAGAAAAAAAAAAGTTGATCCTAAATTAAATAAAAAACGATTTTTTGGAGTAAAAAAAATATTGGGATAGTTGAAATAGTAACTATCTAAAATTAATATAAAAATGCAAATAGAATTATTGAGATTAAAGACATATTGTTGCATAAATCTAGTGTGAAATTGTGATAAGTACTCTTATCATCATTTAGCTGATTGGCTCAAAATCATATTCTTGTTTACTACGCATCTATAAATAATATATCTACCCGAATGATTACAACTCACGACCTGATTTTTAAAATAAATAAACAAGGTCACGGTCCATTATTAATATTATTTTTCAACACTTTTTCTATATGACAATTAATTAATTACTCGAATATATATTTATTATTTTGTGTGTTTTTAAACTAAGTTATATTTTCCTTTTTTTTTTTCTTTAAGCTTAATAAATTTTTTATGATCAACAAAGAAAAAAAAACGACTTAATTTATGTACTATTTTTAAGATGACAAGTACGTGTTCACATATACATGATATTTTCATTCTCACCAAATTTATAATAAATATGTGGCGACGGATGCTACCATTTATTAGACAAAATGTTGGTATATTAAACACTAAAATATATACATTTCTAAGATTAGCAAATAGTCATTTTATTCTGCTTGTTTTATATTATTTTTCTTACACGCGTTTAATATAAATTTTATTTTTATTGTCAAAATCAATTGGGAAAAATAATAAAATATTTTAGTGATTTATTATTGTTAATTTAAAATAAAATTTATAATGTAATAAAGTAATAAATTTATTTGTTTATTGAAGATGATTGAAAGTTATTAAAAATTTTTTTTAATAAGCAAAAGTATTTAGTTTGATGTCTAAGTGTAATTTGAATTGTAATTATATAATTTTTTTTCAATTATTGTTGCAGATGGATTCTCATAAGACTGATCAATGACACCAAGAAAACTTCTATCATCATCATCATCTGCAGCATTGGTGAGTGATTTTTTTTATCTATTTATTATTTTAAATTTTCAGTGACTAAAATATTTCGTGTTGTTTAAAGTATTTTTGTCATTAAAAATTCTGTGCAAGTTCTCTCTACGATTTCTTTATTTATTTTTTATTTGAAAAGTAAAAAAATACGTAAATCGCGGTGGAAAATAAAATTGATAAAATGAATCAAATTACATTTAAGAAGTATGATTAATATAATAAACGTCTTTTTATCAATGCATATTTGCGATTAGAAAAATGATAGGTTGATGTGGTAATGTAATATTATTGCATAATGCGTATACTCTTATCAAACGAAAAGAAAAAAAATAAAAACTTTTCTTTTGAATACTTCCGACAGAATATATTATGTGGAGCTTTAAATATCTCTCAATGTTTAGTAAATAAATATATAAAATAATAAATTAATAAATTGTCAAACAATAAATTACATTAAACAAGAGATTAACTTCTAATAAACTATAAAAATATAACAATATCGCGTGAAATCTTTCAATTTTATATCATAAAAAATAGAATTAAAATAAAAATTCAATGAAGGGCAAATATTGTAGACGTGTTTTTAAATGTGTTGGTGATGGCTAAATATTGTCTCGAGGACAGATTATCAGGGTGGTTAAATGTAGTCTTACACAGTATATATCATCCTTTCCCTAACAGCATAACTTACACTTTATTATTAGACATTTACGATAAATTTCAAAGTAAAAATAAATATTTTAAAAAAATACAAAATCGAGCGATATATATATATATATTTTAGAATCAAAATATAGACACTTACCTTGATGAAGAGATGGAAGTAATGATGTCGGTGATAACTGAAAACTTTCCTGTTTTATTTTCATTGAATGTGGTGAATCTTGCATACTTAAACTTGGACTTCCGACACTTCCATTTCCCTGTTGCATATCCTGATAAAATAAAAAATATTATTCCATATATTTATCTCGAAATTTATAAGATAAGTTATTTAATTATTGTGACTTTTGATTTTTACGAATTGTGCTTGCAATGTTTGAAGTTCCGTCGCGACAAACTTACAAACACCACTCCCTTGTTGTGACATTACATTATACAGGCCAAAAATTACGAGTTTTCTTGAATCGTTAATTTGCAATCTTGTATGTTTATTACATAATTTTTATTAAAAAGTTGTTTAAAAATAAGTCACTTTTTTTTGCAATATATATATTTAAAAAAAAAAAAGATTTACGATTGAGATAACTAGTGTGAAAAATATATATATTGTATTTTTATTTTTTCGTAAATATTTATAAATAAACATATTTTAAAATGATACCAACATTAAAATATATAAAAAGAAGTAAAAAAAAAATTTTTTTTATATCCTTCTTAAGTTGACAAGATATAGTACAGTGTAAATGTCATGAGACAACCCGAAAAGTGCATCAACCCGTCGACACTGAAAAATGATTGTAGGACGATTATAGAAGGCTTTTAATGTAAAATTTTACGACGCGACGGGAAGTGTAACAAGCCCCAAATCACTACTATATCAATTAAACAAAAAAAATATATACAAAGCACTTGGTAATAAAAGACATGCTAAAAAGAAAAAAAAGAAATTTTTCTCAGTAAGACATTCATACTTGGAATATTATTGATTCTTCGATTCTTCCAATTAAATATCATATTTAATATAATTTGACCTTACAATCGTCGACAAATCGATGTACATATTGATAATTATTATTAATTAATAACCCATATCCCATTCCATTCATGTTAAACTTGCAAAAAAAAAGCATTACAAGTTTGTTTATTAATTTTTCGAGTACAATATCATTATTTTTAAGTTAGAGCTTTATTATCAAATTATCCAACTAATTTATAACTTACTCCTGTTATTGGTAGAACGTGGGAGACCATTCTTAGTTGATCTTCAGTTGAATCGTTCATAAATAATAATGTTTCATTGACACTTCACATTTACAAATTTCAAAATTTATTAAATTTATTTTTGATTTTTTAATATGCGAGTTATTCACAAACACTCACTGTTACATATTCTCACTCATAAAGTTTCAACATTTTTCTATTTAAAATATCCAAGAATTTTTTATTAAATTTAAAAAAAAAATAATTATTTATGAACCTTTTAGAGTATATGTTTAAAATTACTGATGGCGGTAATTTTTACTCTCGACAACTAATTCTTCATGAAAAAAGTTTGAATTCACCGGAAAAAAAAATGTCATGCCTGAAAAAAAAAACAAAATCATTATTATTATTATTAATTTTTTTATAAGACACTTAAAATTTTTTCAAATAAAATATATATTTAAAATTTATATGGATTTATACATTTGAATTTTTCAAAGTCAGTATATATCACGTGCACTAAAATACATATATATATAGATACATTCATTTTCGAGTGGAACGCTAAGAATATTAGGGACAAGTCGGCGACAGCTGAACACTTAATAGTTCGCACGAACGTTTAGCACTGTCTCTTAATTTTTTCCTGAGGGAGCAATATATTTCCTTTTTCCGTCGCTCAAATATCCTTCAATCATTTAGTACATATGTTAGATAAACTAAAAATATAGTGCCTCTATTAATTTACCACCAAAAAATCAAACAATCAACTTGAAATTTTTTTTTTTTTCAATATAAAATTTGATTGAAAAATTCGTAATGCATAATTAATATAAGTAAATAGGTGTCATCAAGTTATTCAATTTATTTAAAATTTGTCAAATTAATTTATTTAGCTTGATGGTATTTTATTGAATCATCGTTAAATTTATTTAAAGTTAATTCAAACAAAAAAAACTGAACAAGGGATTAGTGATGATGGTAATAAAGAATGATTTTTTCTTGACGACATTTGCTTTCCATTATTGTCACAATTAATTCAACTTGTTTTAAGGGATTACAAAACAATGTCAATTGCCAAACATCAAAGATAAATTTATAAATAAGTTTTTTTTTTTTTTTTTTCTTTTCAAATTTATAAACAAATTAAAAAATATATGCGATAATTATTGTTTATTTATATATTAGCTGAATTATTAGTATTGCTTCAATAGTATTTTATATAAATTCATTTATACAATTTTACATTGTTATGATGGCATCAGAGTAAATGAGACAGATAAAAAAACATGTTTACTCATGTTTACACAATAATTTGCATGCAATCACTCAGTATGTATATATGTCAATAATAATTTTATCAATCTTATTAAAAAAAAAATGTTCATGCTTCAAATAAATAATTAGATAAAGCCAAAAAGTTTATAAACTCATCGTCATGTTGTCAATGCACTTTTTTTTTGTTTATGTTTTTTAACTGCGTTTCATATTTTTTATTTAAAAAAAAAAAAAACAAACAAACAAATAATTTATTACATTATTATCAAGAATAAACAGTCAATTTAATTTACCTTTTTTTATTGATTTTTATTCCTTATGATGGGATGGGATAGTTGATGTTTCTTCGAGTACACTTTGATACACCAATACGTGATTAATTAGTTTAATTAATTAACTAATTACACAATTAGGCATATAAAGAATTTATTTTTTAACACGTACCGACGGATCGAGTTATCTTGACGCAATGTTACGAACGAAAAACACAGCCGTCTTTGATGAATACTCAATCGCGAATGAGTAGTTTTTAAATTTTGAGCTTATGCTGAAGCAAGCTCGTTTGTGTTGCAACAACCACCGACCACTGGGATGGTTGTAGGCGGAGCAAATCAAATAACAATACATATATCATCTAGTTTTCAAATATATAATTAAATTAATTAATTTTCATCAAAATTAGATTATAAAATAATCATTAGAATTAGCATGGAAAAAAATATTCATAGATCATCGATTATTTTTTTTTTCACATTAATAGGGTATTTAAATTTTTAATTCAAAGTAATAATGACAATAATAAAATATATATTCAGAAAAAAAATTATAAATAAACATTGCATAATACAAAAATTAATCGGATTCCATTGTTTGAAAAAAATAATAATTATAATTTGATGGTTTTTCAAGTATTTTTTCTAAAGACAGTTTTTGTAGGCCAATTGTTCAGACAATAAATAAACCATGTCAATTTTTTTCGAAATGATTTTTGCTTTAAATAAGGTCGCTTACGTTGCATTCAACGAAAATATAATAACGAAGCCATCGAAATTAATTTGAATTTATTAAAATCATATTACATTGTTATTATTTTAATTGACCGATATTCTGGCTATTTATTAACCTTAATTTTTGACAATATATAATTGCATTATAAGAGTTTTTATTTTTGTTAATTAACATTAATACAATGTGTCTTAATATTTCATA
The DNA here is from genome assembly GCA_030523065.1 of Aphidius colemani. Taxonomy (NCBI): domain Eukaryota; kingdom Metazoa; phylum Arthropoda; class Insecta; order Hymenoptera; family Braconidae; genus Aphidius; species Aphidius colemani. The sequence continues at coordinate 7,308 of JAPYYR010001617.1, forward strand.
TTTGCTTATTAAATAACAATTTGGCATTGAGATTCCTGATTGTTTCGAAATCACAAAGTATTTTTTATTTATTTTATTTTATTTTTTTCAGTGTATCGATTTGATTGTTTAATTATTTGAAATATCTTATAATTTGTTGAGTAGTCGCCATGAATGGGCGTTATACTTCGTAGCATTTTGTTGTTTCATTGGTCGAGCATCATCTCGATGTTTTAAACATAGCTATTGCGCCTGCTCGTAAACTAGCGTTTCTCAACTTGACTATAAATTTTATTTTATCATAATTTTTAACTCTTTATTATTGTGGAAAAAAATTATTATAATATATCATGAAAAGTGCATAAGACAATAGGGATGCATTCAATTCATAAATGAATTTCCAAAGATGATGATTTAAAAATATAATTTTAAACTGCCAATTAGATAACATACTGATAAATAGAATTATGATTCATAATAAAGTCAAGATAACATTTTTTTTTTGGCTAGTTTCAAATTACATTATTAGGAAATATTAAAAAACAATTTTATACTATCGCGCTCGTCACTTTGAATTGATCTCAAATTATATCAACAGTAAAACAATACAATAACGGTGTCACAAAATATTTTGATAAAGTTTTATAACAAGGAAATTAATAATTTCGTTGAATTTTTATGACACACCTAGTACCAAAATTCATGTATCGCGAACTCGTTTAAAAATATATATATTTAATTTTTTTTCTTTGATATATTTTATCAAGTAGGTATATATTTCGTAGGCTTATATTTATATAATTGCAATTGATTTTTTTTTATTCCTTTGGTTGTTTTTTAAACATCCGCAAGGCAATAATAGATGATTGTTGATAAAATTTACAATTTGTAGCTGATTTGTTGTTAATATAACAGTTTATTGTTGTTCTGGCACAATGGTATCATGTTTTGTAATTCAGTGACTCGATTGTTCGATTGTTTCCACCATCATTCGACAAATTGTTGAATTAGTACATAATAATGTATGTAGTAGTATGATTTTTACTTGCCTATGTGTATCAACAGTTATATACATAAGATTGCGAATTAATCATATGCTATTTATGTGCAGTAAAAATATTATTTCGAGATTCTATAATTTTTTTAAAATCAACTTTTCTCCTTTCTAAATAGCCCAGTACAATTTTTAAAATTAATTGACAAATTTAAATGTATTTTATGATATGGTTTAAAACAAAAATATATATTAAAATTTAAAAAAAAATAAATCAAAAATATGTCGGTCGTTTAACACCAGCCAGACGACGTAGGCAGTTGAAAAAAAAAAAATAATAAGTTGATGCTTTGTGTGACCAAGCATTCTGTAAGTAAGCCATAAATTGTTTTTTTTTTTTAATTTTTTGGTAGCTAAAAATTCCAGACAATGAGTTAATTTAAGTTTATAGGCATATACATAGTCTGAAAATTGAATTTTATAAATTAGTTGATTTTTTTTTAAACATATTGTTAAACAAAAAATTTGAACGGTGATGAATTGAAAAAATTTACTTTTTAAATTAGTACTAACTGAGGTGAAATAAAAGCTGTCCTATTTTACTTGTAAGTTCATATGTCCTATATGTAAAAATTAAAACAATATAATAATAGTTTTTTTTTTTAATAGAAAACACATACAAATTTTAGCGGTAAAATAAGACTACTTTTGGTCTACTTTGCACTGCTTAATATATAATAGTCAGCATAGTACTCATAAGATATCAAAACATTAAAATAAGACTCATAAGCATTGAAAAATAAAAATATTATTAATAGTTTATAAATAATTTGGGGAAATAAATTTACAAGGAAATAATAATATTAATTAATAGTTTTTACGTCTTTTAATGGAAGGGTTAAAAAGACATTGGGAAAATCAAATAAGGGATGAATTTAAATATGATAACAACACTATTAAGACTTGGGTTGGGTAAACAACAACAAAAAGACAATTTATTCTCTTAATGAGATATAAGCAATTCATAAAAACTATTAATTAGTTTATGAATTGCTTATATTTATATTTTTACATCCCTTTATAAAATTCGTTTTCGGAATAGTTAAAAAACCCGTCAACAGATGGATCCAATTTTACGTTTCTCACAAGCGGTGATGTAGAAGATCGTGAGTATATATACAACTTCTGAAATGTCTGATACCGGGGGAGGGTGGCGAGCACAAACGAAACTCAGTTTTCAACAATATAAAATGAATAATCAATGAAAATGATGAATAAATAGGGTTGATTTGTCTGCTTTGTGTCCCGAATTCTAAATACAAACAGTCAAAACGTGAACCATCTTCCCCCACTTTTTGCATTTTTAAATAATAATTTTTTTTTATTTATACTTATTATTAATAAATTAATAAATCAACAATTATAAGGCAGAATAATTTTTTAAAGGGATTGGTAGAATAGTTTGCTATTGTATTTATGTTTTCTAACATTTTCTAAATATACTTAATTTATTATTAATAAATTATTTGTTAATTTTTTACAACAACGATTTTTTTTGCAAAATATTCTTTAGCTGTTACCTGTTTGAAATAGATAAAATAAATCTGTAAGTTTTACATTTTTTTTCGGTAAAATTTACCTTGTAAAGTAGTAAAATTTACTAACCTCGGCTGAATTTACATTGAGATGTATTAGGCAAGCATGAAATAATAAGAATTTCTCTACAGAATAAACTTACAAAACTGCATCGTTAAATTTACCAAACATGTTGGTAAAACTAACAATACTGAGTTCAGCTGTATTAGGAAATTATGAATAAATATTATATGTTACAAGATTAAAAGTAAAGTTAAAAGTAAAGTTGTAAAAAATAAAGAATTTTACAATGAGAAAGTATAACTAGAACTATAGAACATAGTAAAATTGATCAGGTCGATCTTATTTTACCCAGAATGGATAAGAAAAACATACAACACAAGAGGCTTAAACAAATTAGTTGAATTTACAAAACTATATTGTTAAATTTACCAAACATGTTTGTAAAATTCCCAACGGGGACTAGCTTTAATCCGGCTAACATGATCCTACAAGAAGTTATCAAATACTCTGTATGTCATCTATCGCGGATCCATCGGGCTTAGCGGTTTTTCCATTCCAAAAATACACTGCGAAAGACAAACAATTAATTTACAAAATATAAAACAAAATCAACAAATTACAATGATTATTTGTGTATTTTAATGTTTTATATATAAACAAAATAATTTAAACAATCTAATTCAAACGAAATCAAACCTAACCCAATGTGACCCAGCTTTACCTAGGATTTAGTTCCATTCTCGTCCACATAAACAACAACGCGAGTGAAAAAAGAAATAAAAAGTTAACACGCCAATTTGGCTCCAATTTTTTGCAACATTCGTTATCAATAAACAATCTTAATAATATTTGAAATAATATATTGATAACAACAAACATTTACGAAAATGCCAGAAATTGTGGTAAGTAAAAAATTAAAATATAAATGAATAATTTAAAACTAATACAAGGTTAGATAATTTTAATTAATAAAAAAATATATTTTATTAAGTACTAACAATTATTTTTATTATTAATTTAAATTATTTTTCAATAGGAGGTTAATGGTGAGAGCCAAGATGAGACAAAAAAAGAAGAATCACAAGAAAATGATGAAGTTGATCCTCACTTTGAGCCAATAGTTTCACTTCCATTGATTGACATTCCAAGCAATGAAGAAGATGAAGTTGAAATGGTTAAATTGTAAGTTATTAATTTATAAAATAACAAAGATATTGTAATAAAATATTTATTAATAATAACAATATGATTTAATAGGAGAGCCAAGCTTTATCGTTATGATTCATCAAGTGATCCAGCTGAATGGAAGGAACGTGGTACTGGTGATGTTAAATTATTACGACACAAAACAAAGCATACAGTACGTGTTGTTATGCGACGTGATAAAACATTAAAGATATGTGCCAATCATTTTGTAACACCTTGGATGGAACTTAAGCCAAATTGTGGAAGTGATCGTGCTTGGGTTTGGAGTGTACTTGCAGATTTTGCTGATGAGCAATTAAAACCAGAACTTCTTGCAATTAGATTTGCAAATTCTGAAAGTAAGTTATTAATATTTAAATTATTTTATAATAATTTAATTGTCTAATACATATTTTTTTTTTTTTTTGAATAGATGCATCCTTGTGGAAAGAAACATTTGAAAAAGCTAAAAAAATTGTGGGTACTGAGTGTTCAATATACTCTGGTAAATCAAATCCAGATGATGAGAGTGATTCTGAGTCTTATGAGTCATGGAGTGAAGCAAGTGATGATGAAAAATCTGTCAAAGAAAACGAAACATCTGATAAATTAATTGATGAAAATTCCAAAAGTAAAAATGATGCTGAAGCTGATGAAGTTACTGAAGTTTTGGAAAAATTAAAAGTCAAAGAAGAAGACACTGAAAAAAAAAATTAATCACATCATTTCAGCTGGAAAAATAATATCATCTTTTTTTTTTTTTTTTCTTTCATTTTTCTACAATATAATTCAATTACTCGATCTCAAAATAATTCCACAGTTTAGTGTTTTATTTTATTTTTATTTATTTTTTAAATTCAATTTTGTATTGATTTGTCGCAGATTAAAATTAATTTTTGATATAAAAGTGATATTTGAAAACAATGAAATGAATGCATGCTTATCTGTGATTAATTTTTTTTATAAATAAACACACAAACACACAAAAAAAATAAATAAACATTTCATATGAATATAATACTTGTCAAGGATAAATAAATTGACTAAAAAAAAACAATAAAAGTTATTTGTATTAATTATTTATTTGATAAAATTTTAATGCTAAATAGTCTTATTGACATTTAATTTGGAATTTTATAGCTCATCGTGTGTTGCAAAAGATAATAATATATTTTTACGTTCTTCAATACTTTGTTTTTTATCATTTGATAATTTAGTTTGTAAAAAACTATCAAGTCGTGTTTGTTCAGTTTGTACAAAAATATCACCACGTTCAATAATACGTTCCATTGTTTTAATATAAAATTTGACAGTTCGTTGGTCTTTATCTGTTAATGTTGTTTCAAATATTTTAACTTTTTCTAATATATTTTTTTTTTCATTATCATCAGCCAATTTAAACTCTTGTGCATATCTATCAAGTTGTTCAATACAACCAACAAGACCAATATAAATTCCAGTTTTTAATTTGATCAATCTTTTTATATTATTTTCTGTAAAATCAATTGATTTTCCATCAACAATTTTTTCTGGTTCATTTTTACCTTTTATAAATAACAAAACAACTGGTAAATCTGATTTATCAACATTAAAACGTTTTGCTAATTCAGAATTATCTTTATTTCCATAATCTTTTATTCCAACTTCAGCTAGTAATAAATCATCAACTTGATGTGTTGATTCAGCTACTTTACCAAATTCTTCATGTTTTTCACCATAAGGAAATGCAACATCAAATTTAACAACTGAATATTTAAATTTATTAATCACCTGTAAACCAATAATCCAAATAATTATCTATTCATCCAAAAAATAATAGTAATAGTAATTTTTCATATCACTAATAAGTGATTGCTTACCTTGTCAAACGAAAGTCCATCTAGAGGAACACATCCTTTGCAATCCTCTGCATAACCAAATTTTATTATTACACTTATAATAACAACAAAATTTATGAAAAATGATTTCATGTCCTGATTTTTTTTAGTCCCTTGATAAAGATTATATTATTTTAATTTTTAGTTCGTTTTATATAAAACAGAAAGTAAAAAATATGTTGTTTCAAGCCCAAAGTGTAAGAAGATAAATAATAACTGAGTTGTTAATTTTTTTTATGCTTTACAGTTATTTATTATCAAGTATACACGAGTTTTGTTTAGCGTATTTTAGCTTGTTGTTAAACTCAGTAGTCAGTCTGTTGAGTTGCGCCAACGAGTTTCCTATATCAATCGACTATCAACATCCATCTGCGGGTCTTATACACTTATACCAAGTCACCAACTGACAATACACATACACTCTCGAATTTTGTATGCCTGTTATACAATGTCCCGGATTTTTTATAATTAAATTTAACACCGTTATTCGTTGAATCGACAGAGATGATGTTATACTATCATTACGCTTGTCTAATAACACACGGTCATCCTGCTGCGAGATTAAAATATATATATATATATATATCTGTTAAAAGCAGAGTAAAACCCAGTCTATGTATTTTTTATTTTTATTTCTATTTCAAAACTCTATTGTATATATTGAATTTCTACCAGCATTTTTCATAAAAAAAAAGAAAAAAATTACAATTCATTTGATATGATGTACCTTTATGAATACAGGCTGATAAAAATTTCATCAATTTTTTAATTAATCTGTTGATAATGGTGAGTAATTTCTACATAGAAATTCCTCCTGTAAAAAATAATCTCGAAGATTTTCCAATTTTCGACAGTGTTCTTCTGTTGTTGGAAAAAAAAAGTAAAAATTTGTTAGCATCATTCAATTATTATTTAACTGATTGAAATTTTTTTTTTTCTTGCTTACCATGAAGTTTTTCAAGGCATTCAAGCTCTCCACCATAGTCACTTGGTAAACATTTATTCGGTATGTGTTGATAAATTTCCGAAACATCATCAGTAT
>JAPYYR010001618.1:0-10201 GCA_030523065.1 Aphidius colemani
AAAGATGCAACTGATACGTTTCATAAAAGGTTTTATTAATGAAAGTACTTTGTCCATGAACCATACAGCATTTAGTACATGAATAGCCTTGAGACGAACTGGAAGACCATCCTGAAGATACTCAAAGAATCTTCGTATACTTGTTATTGATAAACGAGTTAAATGACCAAGTCCAACTCCCTTCATATCAAAAAGAAATATATAACCAGGTGTACAACCCTCGTAGTAGAGACTTGCATCAACAGACATTTGCAATAATTTAATGCCATCATCTAATATGTATTGACTTGAACGATAATCAGCAAGACGATGAAATATTATACAATTTCCCTGATTATCTGGCTTAGGAAGTGCTACAAATTGTCTAATGAAAAATATTTTTTTTTTTTTTGTAATTGAATAGATTATCTATAGCATATAATTTTATTTTTAAAAAAATACTTACAAAGCTTTTAAAGATTGCTGAAGATAGTCAGCTTTTGGATCACGATTACCAAAAAATTCTGGTATATTTGCACGAAATTTATAATAAATATGCATGCAATGCTTTGCTGATTCAATATTGAAATAACAACTGTGAGCAAAAAAAGCTAAAATTTCATTAGGTATTTCAGTTATGCCTCTTTTTACTGCCCACTCTCGTAATTCATTAATAATATCATCAGTCAACTCTGGATATTTTTTTTTTGAAGCTTCAATTGTATATCCCAATTCCATTTTAATAAAACAGTTTCTTGTTTTCAAAGAAAAATTTAATATCAATTACACTATTACACTTGAGAAAATTTACCAAATATATTTTTAAAGAAAATAAATCCACCTGCCTCGGTTTCTTACTACCAAGTTAATACGTTTAATGAAAAGTAGAAAGACATGTCAGTATGACAAACATAAAAAGGGAATATAAAATTTCAAAAAGAGAAAGTGATCATACAGGTTTAATAATTTCTATGTAATCAAGTTGCTTCAAATATCCTGTTGAGTATAGTACTTGTTAGTTGTTTTATAAGTACATTTACCTTGATCAATCAACATGAAAACGTTATGTCAACTATTATGGGTTTATTTATATAAAAATTTATTCAACAATTTTATAAACAACCATTATAATTTTTCTATAAATATTTATCTCTAAAATAATAATATTAAATTTTTATTTTATATAGATATTTATAGAACAATCAAAAAGCCATTCACATTTGCAATCATAGTATATCCAAATGAATAACTCTTTTGTTTAAACTTTCGAGTAAATAATTCGGTAATCCAGGCCATTATTGATTGTCGTTTTCTACCTGCTTTCATAAATGTTAGTTATTATTTATGTTCTTTATGTTTCTTAATATATTTCACCCTATGTAGAATTCACGTCTAGCATAGTTAAAAGATCAGTCTGCAGATGGCTAAAATTTTTCGGTTTCTCACAAGTGGTGATGTAGAAGATTATTTCTATATATACGACGAATAAAGATTGTGCTATCGGGGTAAGAGGTGAGCACTGTTCATGGTAAGCACAAAAAACCGAAATGGGCAAGTCCCAGTTATGTACAAAAATTTCGAATGGGTAGTAGGGGTTTATTTGTCTGCTTTGAGTCCCCCAAATTTCTAATGCAAACAGTCAAAACATAACCGTGTCTCACAGTCTTACTCCACTTTTGCATTTTCAAATAATTTTTTTCTTTTTGCCAATTAACAAATTAATTAATTAATTAATTATATATAAAATTATACTTTTACATTTTTTTTGTTCTTAATTTGATAACTCATTTATTGTATTATTATTATTGGTTATTTTTTTATACATTATAATTTTTAATGAATATCTAGTAATTTAAATTAATCAAATGTGGGTGTCGTACACCTATGTACATAAATACAGTGCGATTGCGTATATATACAACCACGGAAGTTGAGTACGTTCATTGATAAGCTGCCACTGGCATCGTACGACCCAAGCGTTGCTGATGGTGGTAAGGGTGGGTGGATGGCTTGAATAACGCAGCTATATAAAAAAGTCCTGGCGAGTTTATAAATATATATAGAAAACTAACACTGAATCGTAGACAAAAACTGACAAGAACAGTGACGTCATGGTCTTTGACACGTTTCGCTATATAGTTGCGTAAAATCAACTTGAAAATTAATTGAAAAAAAAAAAATTCAAAGTAATCAATATTTCAAATAAGATAAATAATTTTTCCTTTTGTTTTTTTTTTCAATATCTACAATAATATAATCCTTTAAATCTCATCTAGATTTGAAAAATATGTATACTTACATATATATATATTAATTTTTTAACATCAGAAAAAAAGCTCTATTTAAAAAAAAAAATAGAACAAAAAAAATGTCAAATTTTTTGGGGTAAATAAAATATATCGTTTATTATGAAAGAAAAATCGCGTGCAATGAGTTTGCATGTTTGTCAATGACGTATTAACCTTAGCATATATATATGTACACGTATAAAATGAACAGATACAATGTGACCAAATAAAAATAAATAAAATAAAAAATATAAAAATAGGAGATTGCGCTATAACACTATGGCCAATACGAGCAGCAACGGCGTCAGTTTATTGATTGGCGTTTAGTGAAAGGGTCTACAAGTGTATTTTAAGCATATACATATACATAAAATAGCATACACGTATAGATTTTGGGTGGATAAAGTGGGTGGTAATGGGAGCCAAGCATAACGTCCCACATTGATCGATCCACGAGTGACCCATATGCAGCGAGGTCGACAAGGAGTTGTTCACCCTCTTATATACCCCACTATTAGTTGCGCAAAATATACAACAACTATATTCAATATGCGCATATTTACTTTACAACCCCTTGTAGCCTATTCCCCACCTTTTTATTTTTCATCTACCCACATGGATTATTTTATTTTTTTTCACCCCAAAAGAGAGAGACAGAAAAAATGAGTGTATATAACCGCAAGGTAGAAAAAAATAAAAGTCAAAAAAAAGCTCATAATGTTGATATACATGGAATTGATTTTTATTTAAAAATTTTTCGGTATTTTTTAATAAATAATCATAAATCACATTTTCCAATATTAATTTGATTAATGGTTTATTTATATATAAATTATTAATAAATATTTTTATTTAAAAAATAAAAGCTTTAAATAGTTATTTTTATGTGTTCATGTTGGCCTGCATTCACAACTTAGTATTGTCAAGTCACGATACACGTCAAGTTTTAATGAGCCAATTTCATCATAGTGTTTAGAAGAAAATTTATTTTCTAATGAGTAAGTGTGCATGATAAAATTGCTACCATACTATCGGTGCTGATGGTGGTGCTGCTACTACTGCTTCATACTAGTGCTGCTACTTCTACTGCTGTCGTTGCGTTTTTCATCCCCTTATAGTGTGTGTGGGTGGTTGGGTGGGTGGGTGGGTGCTACATACTGTATATACCTCAGAAAGTGCCCCGCCGTAGCAAAGCGAGGGTTACTCTGCTTAACGAAAGACATTATAACTCTCTGCTTTTTTTCATTATTATTTTTTTTTATTTAATAAATATTAACATTAAGAAATTATTTATTTATATTTTTAAAATTAAATCAAGTTAACAAGTTCATAATTTTTGTGACATAATATATATAAGAGTGAATTTATGTATATATAAATATTTTTCTTGTTTTGGTGTAATTTTTTTCTTTATTTTTTTGTGTTGACAATTTATGTCAAAATAAATTGAGGATTACAATTAATGAAAATAAAATTGACCTAATATTTTTATTGATAATTCAAGATATTAGAACAAAAAAAAGTTATATACAGATGGTATTTAAAAGAAAATAATATTTTTTAAAAAAAGAAAAAAAGGGGAGTGTATCAGTATTTAATCTGGCATCTAGTGGATAATTCTTCATCATAAAACAGCAGCCCTGGCCTGCCACAATCCTTTCGACTCCGTCATCGTAAGTTATTTTTAAAATTATCTTTAATGATTTTCTTCAAATAACTTTTATATGTTAATGTAATTTTTCAATATTTTTGTGTGATGCTTATTAATCCTCTATTATTGAAAGTAAAAGTTTATAGATCATTTCTAAGATTTCTCTTGGAGGTCGAGATAGAGCTGATGACGAAATTCAAGTGATATGGCGCTCACAAATGATTTTTTTTTTTCATATAAATTTTATTTTCTTTTTCTTAAAAAATTTTCTCTAATTTTATTAATCATTTTTCTTTTCTTTTTGTCATCATTATTATTGCTATTGCTAATGATTCATTTTGTCAAATTATATAATTGCCAATATATCGAATAATTCATTATAATAATTAATGATTTTTTCAGATAATTTTTAAATATAATTAGTTTTAAGGAAGAGCGGGTTCACGTAGCCGGTGATAAGCATACGCAAAGTGGTATGTGACGCCCGGCTAGACATTCGTATATGTATACTAACGTACGAACGTATCTTTTGATGGTGAGATCAATAAGCAGTACTGTGACGATTCAACATACAACCACGATCCAATCATTCCTCCTTTATAAATTTCATCAAATAATATTAAATTGAAAATAAAAAAAAAAAAACAAATATTTTAATACCATTTATTCGTCAATCAAATTTAATTTTATTTATCCAAATAATAACGTTAATTATTGAGTAATTGATGAAGATAAATAGAATAAACTTTTAATTAAACTCGTTTAATTTAATGACAGCAGTATAGAGGACCTAAATAAATTTACCCTTTTTATTATTTTATTTATACAAATTTTTATTTATTTTATTTTTATCATTTTGTTTTTATTTTTATTTTGCTAATTTCATACGAGGATGCATGCGTGGATATAATTTAGTTTATATACATAGAATATGAGTACAGAGAAGAGAAAATGAAGAGATAGAGTAATAGTAAATATAAAATATAATTAAAAGGAAAGTTGCAAATACAGCGAGTTGAAAACTTGATGAACATAAATCAGTAGTAAAAGTAAAGCGATAGTCAGACACTACATTTGATGTTTATTTGATTATTATATTCATAATTAAATAGTTAGTTAATTAATTTATATGTATGTCATTGATTGACATGTTTTATTATTTATTTATCTATATGAAAAATACAATTGTTGTTCCGCTATGTGTTTTCTTTATGTATTTTCAGCTCAGTCTGATATTAGAAATCCTTGAACAACGCGCATCACAGACCGAGGGGTGACAAGTCGTTCGATATGTCGTTTGGCACTTCATATACCTACAAGGTATACAAGGTCAGGCCGAAGATCATCTAGAGATTTGAAAATTAAAAAAAAAAAAAACATTATTATTAAATTAAACTAAACAAGTTTTTTAATAGTATTCCTTTTCCATGTCATTTCATGTATATATATGCGTTATTAGGTGAAATAGATATCACACATAGTGCCTTAACATAAAAATAATTAATTAATAAATAATTTAACCCGATTATTATTACTATTATTATTAATACTCCATTAGTATGAAAAAAAAAAAAAATAAGGTTTATGAATGTCGTAAAGAATATTTATCAGTTGTATTATGTCAACTTGTGAAAAATTGAAAAAAATAACTCTCCAATGTATGTATAGTAATTGAGAGATGCTGATAGTTTGATCCCTATATGATGTTTGTTGATTTAGCAAATCATATTCTTTTATGAGTATTTAATAATGATAGTAATTGTAACATAATTTTTTTCAGTGCTGTGGCGTTGGAGGTGGAGGGTCCACAGTACCACAGACACAACTTCTTGGTACAAGTATTGTTGGGACCACCTCTGGAAGAAGCATCATCATGCAGGACCCAGTACTCGAATCAATTCTTGAGGTAGAAAAAAAGAGGTTTATTTATTTATTTGCTTATTTAAAATGAGATATGATAATAATAAAAATTAATTTATACAGCAAATGCGCGAGACGGAGGCTCGCAGAGCTGAATTAGAACGTGAACATGTTGATGCACAAAATCAATTGCGAGAAAAACTAGCTGGAAGATATCAAGGGCCAGAATCAATTGAGGCAATACAATCAAAAATACGTGAATTAGAAAAAAAAACAGAACTTGAAATAGTACGTCATGAAGAATTATCATTAGAATTGACTAGTTTAAGACGTGCACGTAGTCGTGGTCCAGGTGCAACAACATCATCAAATTTATCTGGTACAACGTGGCCACCAGCTGGTTCAGATATTGACAGAATGATTGCAAAAATTGAACAGGATAGCAGGTATTATAATTTTTAAAATAAAATAAATATAAGTGTTTAGATGAAAAAAAAAAAAAAACATTTTTAATTAATACTATTAGTGGAAGGATATTGCACGAGTTGGATCATGCAAGAGGTACTGTAACGACTCAACAGCCCTCATCAGTCCAAGGTATTCTCAGATCAAGTGCTGAAAATCTTCATAATCTTGGACAACATCATCCACCTCATCCACATGCATTAAATCTTGGCATGACATCACAACCCTCTCACGTAAGTTAATTTTTTCTTTATAAATATATTACCCCGCACCAATATATATACACTTTAATTCAAATTAAATAAAAAAAAAAAAAACTAATAATAATAAATAATGGTAAAGAAAATAAAAAAATGCAGGCTCACCAATGCCATTGACACCATTGATGCCAGGCTGTCCACCACTGACACCAAATGGTCCACCCTATCATTATAGCGAGCCAATTCCACCAGCACCCTCATTATCAACAAGCCAAACACAGCCAGTATTTCAACAAAAATTACAATATCAAACAATACAACCACATCAATCACATGTTGATTTAACAGCATCACATTCACAAACAACACAATCACAACAGCAACAACAACAGCAACAACAACATCAATTACAACAGCAACAATTTTCAAATAATCATTATCAAGAAACTTATCCACATACTCAAACGTATCAACAACCACAGAATCAACAATTACCAACAGCATCAAGTTGTTCTTATCTTGGATCAACAAATCAAACAGCATTGCCACATTACAGTCAACCAAATCAAACTAGTCAAAATTATCAAATTAATGGAACTCAACAGGTGATAAATCAATTAATTATATTATATAATATTTTTTAAATTAAAAAAAATATATTATAATTTTATCAATAATATTATTTTTATTTATTTATTTTTTTTTAATAGACAACGAATTATTCAAATTTGAATATGACATCACATCCAAATGGAACATTTACATCAAGTGGTGTTGGAAGTAACTACAATACATCACATCAAATGCCACATCATAATTACTCAGTGCCATCATCAAATATTGTTCAAACAACTCTTGCAAGTTTACCACCTTATTCATCATCATCTTATCATTCAACGGGATTATCAAGTACACCACAATCAGTTCTTCCTTATTCAAGCGTACAGAATACATATTCAACTGCTGGATCAACATATTCAGCAGTCGGGACCAATGCTTTTGGCACACCAGGTGTTAATTCTGGCAAGTTTTATTAATTATATTTAAAAATTATATAACATAAATAAATAAATAAATAAATGTTAAATAGGCTCATCATCAAGTGGTCTTCTTCAAGCGATTGGTGATCCATTACAAGCAATGCAACAGTTATCAGCTCAATCACAAGCAAATCAATTGCATCAACAAGCTATTATACATCAAATACAACAATCATTACGTGCAAGTTCACCAACACCAACATCAACAGGACATCATTTTCTTGGACCACGACAAATGCCTAAAATACCAACTGGTATATTAACGAATCCATTAGACAGATTAACAAGTGATACACTTAGTGAAGGACAAGTTGATATGTTAGATATACCAGGAAAGGGTAGATGTTATGTTTACATTGCTAGATTTAGTTATGAGCCATTTCAACATTCACCAAATGAAAATCCAGAAGCTGAATTACCAGTACAAGGTGGTGATTATTTATTGGTGTGGGGACAACCAGATGATGATGGTTTTTTGGATGCTGAAACACTTGATGGAAGAAGAGGACTTGTACCAGCTAATTTTGTACAAAAACTTGTTGGTGATGACTTATTGGAATTTCATCAAGCTGTACTTGGACTTCGTGATGTCGATGATGCTGCTTCAACAAATATTCCACAAGTAAAAGCAATTTAATTCAATAATATTAAAACAAACTACCTTTTTATAATGACAATTACATATATTTTATTTAATTTGTTGTTAATACTTTTTTATTTTCATCAGTGTTATCTACAAGATATTGATTTAGAGCTTGCTGCACTTGAAGAGGGCAATCGCAATCGTCATGAATTATCAGCATATGCAGAGTTGGATAATATTGCTGATGAAGATGAACAAGAACCACCAGGTTTGTTAAATATTTTTTGTGAATTATTATTATTAGTATAAGTATTTAATTGTTTTTTATTTGAAAAGAAAAAAAAAGATGTATAAAATGTTTTCAAGTTTAATTTTAATTGTAAAAAACACGAGAAAAAAAAAATTACTCGAGCAATTTTGTTAATTGTACAGGAGAATAAATTGCTCATTATTTTTTTTTAGTTTGCTATTCAACTGCATGGCTAAAATATAAATGTTTGTTGATATTAACTTGATGAGACATTATGTAGGGATATTAGCTAGATGAGAGAATTTATAGATTTTTCAAATATTAAAATTAATATTAAAATTACAACAACAATATTAGTTGTTTTTTTTTATTTTTTTTTTATTGACTAATATTTATAATAATTTCATTTCGAAACTAATACAAGGCTTTGAATTTTAATTCTACAAATTAATAAAGATACACAATTTTTTTTCTATCACTTTATTATTAAAAATATTTTTAAAAAATTATAGGTACATATAAAAAACACGTTAGAGATGAAATTTGGAGTTTTTGCAACTTTACTGTTTAAAAATAATTTGTGTGTCAATATTTTGATGGTCCTTATAGGCACTCGCTTTAGTAAAAAATTTGAGTTAGACAAAGTTATTTAGCTACAGCTAGGCTTGTATTGTCTTTTTCCTCATGAAGAAGTCTACCTGTTTTCGGACCTAGTTCCGGCCCCGCAGCACCTCACCCTGGAGCGTCAGCTGAACAAGAGTGTGCTGATCAATTGGACTGCACCAGAGAATTCTCATCAGCTAGAGTCTTATCACGTCTATGTTGATGGTGTCCTGAAGGTGACTGTCAAAGCAACCGAAAGAACTCGGGCACTCGTTGAAGGTGTTGATTCTACAAGGGTTCGTTTGTTTAAAATAAATGTTATTAACGTGATATAAATTTTTAAAAATTATAAAACTATTTATGCATATCAACATTAATTTATTTCATTTTATTTATATATATAAATGGATGTTTTTTTCTCTTTTCTTATTCTTATTTTTTTTTTGAAAAATAAAAATAATAGCCACACAGAATAAGTGTACGTTCAGTAACACATTCAAGAAGAACATCAAGAGATGCTGCATGCACAATGGTCATTGGTAAAGATGGTTCTGTTGGTCCAACAGCAGTTAAAGCATCAAATGTAACAGCAACAAGTGCAATAATATCATGGTTACCAAGTAATAGTAATCATCAGCATGTTGTTTGTGTTAACAATGTTGAAGTTAGAACAGTTAAACCAGGTGTTTATCGCCATACAATAACTGGTCTTGCACCATCAACAATATATCGTGTCACTGTGAAAGCCAAAAATTTACGTGCAACAAATTTTGAGGACCAAAATGCTCAGTCGGCCAATAATCTTGCCTGCCACGTACACTTTAAGACTTTGCCAAAGGGTCTACCAGATCCTCCAGTTGATATCCAGGTCAACATAAAATAATATATATTATTATTATTATTGTTATTATTATTATTTCATGAAAAATATATTAAATTAATTGATTTATTTATCATTAAATTAAATTTTTAAATATTTATTGTTTTTTTTTTCTACTTAATGTCATTAAAGGTGGAGGCTGGACCGCAGGACGGCACTTTGCTAGTTACTTGGCACCCTGTTGCCCTAAGCGGTTCTGCTGTCACCGGTTATGCAGTTTACGCGGACGGCAAGAAGGTCACAGACGTTGATAGTCCAACGGGTGATCATGCCCTTGTTGATATACACAAATTAATGAGTTTAAATCCAAAGGCAATCACAGTGAGAACGAAAAGTCGTGAAAGTCAATCTGGTGATAGTTGTGCAACAGCAATACCATGTACTGTATTACGTGGTGGTGGT
>JAPYYR010001619.1:0-13994 GCA_030523065.1 Aphidius colemani
AAAAAAAAAAAAAAAAAATAAAAAAAAAAAAAAAAAAAAAAAAAAAAAAAAAAAAAAAAAAAAAAAAAAAAAAAAAAAAGAAAAGAAATCAATAGTAGAAAAACTAAGGAGTGGTATAAATATGGAAAATAAATTCAAGGACATCCAAGGTTACTAATATATATATCAAAAATTGATACAGTTAAAAAAAGAATAATAAAAAAAATTGATATAGCATTATTACATTTTACAAACAAGGTCAAATTATCAGCAATTCATAATTTAAAAAAAAAAAATTAAAATAGGCAACTTGCCATAAATTTTTTATCAAATTGATGATCATTAATCATCCGGGGATTTGATGATATTATTTCTTTAATCATTCATATATTGATTATAAAAAAAAACGTGAATATAGTTATATAACGTGAATACAAAAAATAAAGCGACATAAAATATATCAAATGAAAAGTAAGACAAGGACGTTACAGGACAGAAATGAATCAATATTTTGTGGTTTGTATTACGACATCGATCAGGGATGGCAAGGAATATAACATCTTATTGCTTCAACTTAAACCCTTACTTCTTTTTCAACCCTTCTAATATCATGTGCCTTATTTTTATCACAAGTTTTATTTTAGTTTTATACTTTTTCACTAGAACATTGTTTTCTAAATTTTTTATTTCGAAAATGCATTAGCAATTTGCACACAAACATTTACGATGGTATAAAAAAAATATAGCAATATTAAACGAATGAAAAAATTAAATTAATAAATGGTATGGTTTTATTTTTATTTTGCACGTAGACTTGTCTCAAGTATTCATAAGCGCGTCTACTACTTTATCACGTACATGAAATATAAAAATTAAAAAAATATAAAAAAATATAAATAAATAAAAAAAAGGGAAATAATAAAGTGGGAAGAAAAAATGAAAGTGACTGTACTGATGTTGAAAATATATGCTAGCTTGAATATAAAAAACAAAAATGGGTTTTCGTGTGTGTAGGGCATCTCGTTATTTTTTTTTTTTAAAATAAAAATTACAAAAAAAATTAATATACAACAATATATGTTTTGGTATTATTATTATTGTGTTTTATTTTATGAGTGTACTCAACATTTTTAGTATGGAAAAAGGGAAAAAATCAACAATATTGTTTTGAATTAATTAAACTGGCTGGCCAACCGTTGAAGATTGCCAAAAGGCCTCATTAAAAAAAATCTCAGTAATTTGAAATAGAAAAACTATTGAGAATAAAATAACATTGGTTCATGTATTTTTAACTGTCAGGAATTAAAATTAAAAAATGAAAAATAAATTACAGTTATAGTATTGCAAAGGTACATAAAAGAATGACGCAAAAATAAAAATGGAATTGAATAATTAATTTAATATGAAATTGAATTTTTTTTTTTTTTCAAAAAACAATTATAATAGTCTTAAAAGTATATGTATATAAAATTTTTCATGATGAAACTGTGACAGTGTGACCTAATTATTTTCTGGGAAATTGACTATTTCATTTTTCATCTTTAAATTCATTTTTGCAACTGGCTAATGAAGTTTCGTTATTGAATTTCCATCAAGCTTCTCTTCCAAGATACAATTTTTTAATAATAATAATAAAATTACTATTTTTTTTTATAATTATTTACTATTTAATTTTTTAAAAAATAATAAAAGACAATTAGCCAGTAAGTCTTAAACTTTTCATTCGATAATCTTATGTTTTTTTTTTCATAAAAATATTAACTCTACAAAGTTCATTTTAATATATAACTCGATAAATTTTCAACTATTTATGCACATAATTTGTTGAAGCTTTTCATTTAATAATTATACCTGTCAAAATTTACTTCTTTAAAATTAAAATTTCTTTATTAAAACATGGAAAAATAAAATTATATTAAAAAATAAAAAGTATATTCACTTATTAAAAATAATATTAATCAAAACTTTTTAATAATGAACGTTTAATTTAGTATACATATTGTAAAATTTAAATTACCATTCCCTACCTCATTGCCAACCCCCTAGTTAACTTAATAAACTAAAATACTACCACACTAATTACCCACGTAAAACCAACAATTCATATACATAAAACCACAAATTGAGGAAACAAGACTATCCAATTGTACACACATTTATACTAGAGCTTATTATTTATTTACTCAGCTAATCAAGAATTAAATTTTAACAGTGAGAATTATGTTTGTTATAAATATAATAATCAAAAAATTTAAAAAAGCAACTAAACTAATTATTGCAGAGCTATATTTCCAATAGATTAATACATAAATTATATAATGATCATAAGATCTTGTCTAATTTTGGCATATCTATCTAGCGCGACTCGTTGAAATATTTTGGGGTCAATAATGCAAACACAGCTAATGGCAGCAAATTGTAAACACATTAAACTATGATATGAGAATACTGCAAACTATTCAGAAATAGAAATTTTAGTTGCCCATATACACATGTATTCTCTAATGATAACCCATTTATTTCTGTATTCAATGCAATTTGATATTTACAATAAAGGTTTTATTTAAATTTCAAAATGATATATATGAATATAGGTAATATTGGAATAATAATAGGTATTTAAATTTTTAAACAAAATTTAAATAAATAAATAATATAATATGATTGTTATTGAAAAATAAAAACAATGAAAATTTTTTTTTGTATAAAATTTAGTAAGATTTTCTTGTTATTCGAAAATACATGACTTAATTTTCCAATTGAATATTAAATTTTTTCTAAATTATTTAACCACATGAAACGAGGTCATATAAAGCCTTACAATTTTTATTATACATTGTAGGCTTTTTTAATTATAAAACATATTTACTCGAGTATTGAATATTTTAAATAATTGACTTGGAATTACAAACTTGATTTATAATATACGAGTCAAATAGCAGCCGTACAGAGTCATCTATCGAATGTAGCCTATTTGTCTATTTGAATGTTGTTAGGGTTGTAATAGAAGAAGAGAAAAAAAAAGGTAAATTTTAGAGATGTATATACAGAGGGAATACAACCGTGGAGAATTGGTGGAAGTTCAGTGGAGGCTATAAGCCCCGAGGCTTTGCTTTTGGCACATGGATAGAAAACGTTGTATATATATTGCGTATTTGCAATGGTGTAGGGTTATATATGAAGCGTGGAATAGAGAGAAAAATAATAAAAAAAAAAATTATTAAAAAAGAAAAATAAATAAAAAGAAAGTTACGAGATAAAGAAGGACAAATGGGGAAGCCTCTTTGATATCTGAACGTTGCCAAGTCACTCACCTTTTGCTTCAAAGGTTTTTTTATTATTTTTTTTTTTTTTTTACTTATGAAATAAAAAAAAAAGCTTCTTTTATTTATATACACACAACTACCTTTATCTACTTGTGCAGTCTGGCTTTTTTTCACATGTGTAATTTTATTTTTTTTTTCATTATTCTAAATTTTTTATATCAAGAATGTACTTAAGGTTTTCTATTAGCTTATGATCTTTAAATTTATTTTTTTTTATTTTTATATAACTTTATTATATTGTTAGTTTTTTTTTTTTTATTGATAATAAACAAGAGAGCTGATATTAAAGCCAATAAATTGAATAGCTTGGTGTTAAATGTTACATTGCAAATTAATAGCCCTTAAAATTGTCAATTATTCAAGAGAAAATATATTTAAAAAAGGATCTATTTTATATGAAAACTACAAATTAATAAAAAAACCTGATAATATTATTTACCTTTTAATAAAACATCTTATCAATTTTTAATAATGTAGTAAATTTTGTTGGTTCTGTTTCTGTGATCTCAAAGAAGTTTAAAGAAATAAAAAATTCTAAAATAATTGGTAAAACGAATGCTATTGAAAGATCTTTAGAGCCAGTATAAAAAAATAAAAATAAAAGCTTCAATAAATATATATATATATTGAAAGAAAAAATAAATAGAAATTGATAAAAAAAAAAAAAAACTGGTCGAGTGAATTTCTACATCTTTGTGTTGACCTGAATGAGATTCTCAATTTAGTTGATAAAAGGGCATCAAGTAAAGTTCAGATAACAATCTTCCATGATAAATTCAATAAAAGCCATAAGAATAATCGAGTCATAAAAAATATAATTCATTGATTTATCATAAAAAAAAATATGCATTAACGTTAAATGTGATATAAAAATTTAAATGCATCAGTATTCGAGTTATAAATTTACTTATCTAAATTTTTTTTCAACACATAAAATCAATCTTGTCTTTCACAAAAAAAAAATATATATACTTATTTAATTTTTTTTTTATATGATAGTTGAAAGCTCTAAAGGAAAAACACAAAATCGCGTAAAAGACTCTCTTCAAAGTTGAAAGCTCAGATGAAGCTTTTTGTTATTATTATTATTTTTAAATTTGTCTTTTTTATTTTATACAAGACTTTGTCTTTTGTTTTTTTTTATTCTATAAAAATCCATCTATTTCACACTTATTTGATATCCTTTGCCAAGAATTTTAAGTGACGAAAAATAGCAAAAGTGCGGATAACGCAAAAAATAAAAATTCCAATGACACTGAGAGTACTTTTTAAAACTTGAAAAATAGTCGGATATTTGGTTTATGCAAAAAATGGGGTTAACATGTAGAAAAAAAATATTGAAAATAAAAAAAATGGGTCTTGCCTTGAGCATTTTTCGATATCGAACAAATGATTTTTATATATTTTATTTATTTCTTTATTTTTTGGGCATGAAAAAGTCAAATATTCTTTGTCACGATTGTGTATTCATTGGTTTTTAAAATTTAAAATAAAAAAAAATAGAGTTGCAAGTCTGACTGACACTATACTTCAACCTATCGGATTTATTTATTTATTTATTTTTTTTTTTGTGGTAGAATAATAATAAAAAATGAAAATGACTGCATAGCATATATGTGAAGCTTTTTATATTTTCCTTTAGATATTTTTCAATGGAATCAAGTGGATCAAGTGTTTTTTTTTTTATATTTTTTTGTAAATTCTTTTGTCCATTCTTAGATTCATTTTCTTTGTGAGTGAATTGATGTGATATCGCAATGCCACGTAACAAAAAAAACTAAATTACCAACTTTTACTTTATTTTACAGTATTTTCTTCTTTAGTTTTTCCCATTTTTTTTTTTTTACTTTACATATACCATGAAAAATAATAAAAAAAAACTGTAAAATTCTTTGGGTATATAGTCTTTTACGAAATTTCTTTTTTTGTCTTTCAAAAGCAATTTATTTTTTAAGCTTTTTATTTTCTTTCACTCTCTGTTTGTTGGCTTAAATATTTTTTTTTTTCTATCGTCAAATCTTTCTCAATCATTTACATCATTTTTGTTCTTTTCTTTTCAAAGTCCATTCGTTTACTCTTCATTCAACCGCAAAACGAAAGGTAATTTGGCCCAAAAAACCTTGGTGAATGTTTTTTAGTTGTGGCAAGGGCAAAGGGGTATAAGCTTGCAAAATTTAAAAAAAGAATATTTACGTAATAGAAAAAAAACGAAAAAGCTTTTGAAGTGTACAAACCGCGGTGGACTATATGTCACATGAGAAAATAAAGTTCTTTGCGTCACAGGATTGTTACTTTAGAAATAAATTAAATTTGACGTTTAACTTTTTTAATATATTTTTTTTTATTTTACAATTTCTTATTTGACTTTTTATATATATATATATACTCTTTTTATATGTTCATATAAATAAAAATAAGTAAATATATACATAAAACATACATACAGCATATAAAATGACAAAATAAAAATTTGCAAGTATTGTATAATTTACTTTTGCTTTTATTTTTTATTTTTGCCATAAAAAAAAACATACATAGTAATTGCCTATAAAAAATAAAAAATATCAGCTAAAAAAAAATTTATTTGAATATCTTTTAACTTCTATGCGAACAATTGCACTAAAAAATTATTTATAATTTTAATTGCGAATTGTTTTTTGAATATTTAATTCATTTCCTTATTATTTTATTTTCACAAAATAAAAGTTTAATTAAAAACTGATTGTTCTTTTTTCTACTTTTATACGCCTAGAAAAAATCAATTTTATTTTTTAATAGAACCGGTGTTTTTTTTTATGTGATAATAAGGCTTAATTTTTTTGTTTTTTTGAAATAAAACCTTTTTTTAAATTGCAAGGTGAAAGTTTTAGATAAATTTTTTTTTTTGTGGTTTGATTGTTCATGATATTTGTGAATACAGTATAATAGTAGTAGTAGTAGTAGTACCTCGTACTATTTAAAAAATAATTTAATTTTCCCATTTTCACAAATCAAGTGTGAAACCAAGCTACCAAATTTAAATACCAATCGAGTTTAATGAATTTCAATCTCTCAATTGT
Source organism: Aphidius colemani (assembly GCA_030523065.1). Lineage (NCBI taxonomy): Eukaryota > Metazoa > Arthropoda > Insecta > Hymenoptera > Braconidae > Aphidius > Aphidius colemani. Next base: position 6,365 of record JAPYYR010001619.1, read on the forward strand.
AACGTTTAACAAAAATTTAACTATTAAAATTCTCAATGCACGCGATTATATTACATGCTCATGTTTCAAGTACACTTTAGTCCAAATAATTTGACAATAAAAAATCACGATAAATTTTATAATTTCAGTTGTTTTACTAGTCGGTTTTATTTTCTCCAATGCAAACAATAATTAATGATTTCTTTGTTTATTTATTAGTCGATAAATAGTCTAAATAATTTTGAAATAATAAATTAAAATATACAATAGTACAAAACCATTTGTTTTCTTTTAATTTTCCTATACAAATATTTAATTAATCAGACATCAAAGCGAAAAATTAATTAAAGAAAATCTTGGGGATTTTCACTGTAAAATGCAGACGAGTAAAAATAAAATTATTATATTTGTGTTAATTATAAATGAAAAAAAAAATATATCTGTATTAATTGGAATAGATTTTTTAATAAATATAACCTGTATTTAAAAAATTTCAATTATCAGTGATGAAAAAAAATAATTTAATTAAATAAAATGAAAATTTTTCGCGAATTTTTTAAATTAAAAAAAAAACACGTTCGTTATGCATGCTTTTGATAAAATATAATGAAATAAAAATAATAATTATGTAAAATATTTTACAGCAATTTTCATTTTGTGAATAATGTTATTTTATTCGTGTAACTAAAAAAATAGATTAGGACAGATGAAAATTTTTCATATATATATAACCTGCCTTGTCTACTAACTTTGTATATTTATTTTAAGAATTTATATGCATTTTTTTTCGTCGAGCTTATGCATAATCGCTTCATTTTTATATGCTCTTCCACATCAGGAAAAATTTACGGATAAGAATGTGGCACTATATTTTATCTCCAAAAGTATATTACATTTAACAAGAAAAGGAGAAAATAAAGAGCAAAAAAAAAACTATCTAAACCTTGCATTTTTGTGTGTTAACTAAAATATTCATAAAGAAGAAAAAAAAAATATAAATATTGGGGACAAGAGAAAGAAATAATTTAAACACAAAAAAATACATGAAAATTGTAATAAAATGTATATAGAGAAAAGAACAATAACTTTGGCTTTAATTTCCGGGTGTCTTTTCTTTACTTTTTCATCTCATCCAACCGTCTCCGCATTACTATATATATATGTGTTCTACTTTTCCTACTTTTCCTACTTTTCCGTGTGGTATTCCCGGAGGCACCATGACACACCCGGTTGTGTCCTCTTAATTTTGCAACTGCCTCGGGAACTTTACAGTCCTCTCTTGGATATATTCCCATGAATTTGTTAAAAAAAAAACAGACAAGAATGTAAAGTTGCGAGAGAGAGATACATGAAAATTCAAGAAAGTTAAAAGGGTTTAAATGAAAAAGACAAAGATAAACGATACCCAAATGTACTTGAAAACATGCATGCATATACAAATATAAAATTGCGTACACTTGTGTGTTTACTTTGCTTGTAGATTTTTGCACGAATAAATGAGAGAGTCATCCAAGTCAAATGCAGAGTCTCTTGAATAAAAAAATTAAAAAAAAGTTTAGTATTTATGTTTTCTTCGTTTTTTTTAAAAAAAATTAATTGAAATATTTATAATGATATTTGAAATTGTGGATATATAAATTTTAATTAATTTGAAGTTTAAAGTAAATTTTATTTTGAAGGAAAAAAAAAAAATTTCTATTAATGCATTTAATTATTCAGTTTACACATTTGGTTTTATTTAAGCTTAAATTTGGAAATTAAAATTAATATCTATGTACTAGACAAATTACGTATTTTTCGTTTGCTTTAAAGAGTTTATAAAAGCTCTCGTAATGTTTTTCATGTGGTAAATTTACGTCTATCGGAAAATCGTTTAACTCGTGCTTTCAAACTTTTCTATAAAAGCTCTTTTGCATGTACTCATAATTTTAAAAATTATCATTAAAATAATTATCACTTGTTGTTTCATTATATCAACATTTATTTTAGTTGAAGAAAAAAAAAAATTATTCAAATAAACAAGTTACTTTTTACATAAACATAGTGTATTTCTTATATAAGATTATAATTTTTTCTTAATGTTTCAATCATTCCACTGACACATTTGTCAGTATAAAATTAACAGTAATTTTTTTTGAAAAATATACATATCAAATAACACAATTATTCTGAAGCAAATATTGCTTTTTCAATTTATATATGCACATGAACAAATATTATGAAAAAAAAAAGGTGTGCGTGACCACCTTGGAATTTACTAACGATCGATTTTCAAGGCGCAATGCGTCAACCATGAAAATATATATGTCCTTGAACTCACTTTTTAAAAAATTCAACACAAATAAATAACTTAAAAAATCATTAACGTTAACTAAAAAAAAATTATCTATAAATTCAAAAAAATATATATAATAATAACCAATCCAATTTAAAAAAAAATTGACACCTTTATTCTTATCTAATTAAAATTTAAAGACAGAAAATTTAATTATTCAAACTTTTAATGATAATTATTATTATCATTATTATAAGTGTACAAAAGAAAGTTAACTTTTAATTTTAATTAACAAGATATACACACTTTCAGTCATGATGAGGATTATTCCCAAAGCTCAGCTCAAACGATATGTATATTTAATATATTTAATATACGAACATGTCAGTTATCCTCTTAAAAGTGTCTAAGATTCATACGATATAAACCATCATCATTATCATCATTATCATCATTATCATCATCATCATTATGTCACTGAGTATATTCATATATACAATAGTAAAATGACTATGTAGAAGCATACATTAAAGTTTTAGCTAAATTTAACATTATTATATCTGTGTGTATGTGAGAATATAATAATGATACATTTAAATAATTAAAATTCTCAACCCTTTATCATTTTTATCACTCAGGAGATTAGATGTGATGGTTTATTATGAATTTAGAAGCTAAAACATGGCACTCTTGCGTTGTCTGGTTGTGTCTGACCTGACGTAGACCACTTCTACTTTGGCTTAATAATTTATGTGCCATCGTCTTTTCAACCACATGAGACAATTAAAGGATATTGCTTTACCCTCTTTCTCTTTATATTACCATCACTTTTATTTATTATTCCATTATTTTTTATTTATTTTTTTATTCCACAATGGAATTATACTTATATATCAAGTCATCAAAGTGAGCACGTATTTAAGTGTTTTATTTTTTAATTTTTTTTCGATCAATTTATAAGAGTATATGAAACTTTAATTACTTGTATTTAAAAAATTATCAATATTTTATTTATATTCAATTAATAAAATTAATATTGATATAAAAATCCAAATGAAAAAATTAATTTAAATAATATTTAAAATATATTTAATTTATATTAAAGAGAAATATTATTTACATTTATTCATTTGGACATATAAATATTAAATATAATTTATATTTTAATAATAATGATTTACGAATGTAAATATAAATAAATATTTAATTTCAATTTTATCGGTTTTTTTTTTTCGCAAATTTATATTGTCATATATTTTGTTTTATTTTAAATATGTAAATTTTAGTTTTTATATACATAAAATAATCATGTTCAAAAATACAATTTGCTATTATTTAAATTTGTTTGTCATTATTATTATTATTTTACAATTGCCTTTGATTAATGTTGAAAATTCAAAACATGTAAGCTCAATTTATTGATGAAATTGTTAATAAATTAAGTTTAAACAAAAAGAAAAAAACTACTGACTTATCGAGCATCAGAAAAACAACCTTGTACATATATTTCTTGAAAGTTATAAAGTTGTTGGATTTTGGAGTAGAAGTTTAGATAGTCTGGTGGCTTTTGAGCTCTCGAAAAGTCACTATCGTAGTGAAATTACAGGAGAAGGTTGAAGCAACTTTGCTTAACATATAATTGTATATATGTATATTTTGGTATTTGAGTTTGAGTATATAGCCATGAGAGCAAAAGTGTGGTCGAGTTTAGGAGTAAACGCGTCCACATGGCGTCAGTACTCTTATCTCATCTTTGAAAGAGCTGATTCCATACCAAGGTTTGTTCAACTAATGGTTTTGGTCCGACCAATCGTCGTATTACTACTTACTTGCTCTACTTATTGTGTATATATATATACAAACTACTTGTGTATATAAACAAACCTTTTTCACGTGAAAAAAAAGTTATATAATTGAAACAAATGTTGATAATAACTAAGCTTAAATTTTGAGAAACAAAAAAGCTGTGTAATTTTATACTTCAGGTATTTGATATTTTATTCACGTCACTTTATTATATATATACATTTTGAAAAATAAATAAAATTAAACTTAATTGTGTTAAATATAAAAAGTAGAAAAACGATTAGAATTGTTATTTTTTTTTTTGTATTACAAAACTTTTTTTTATCCAGACTTTGTTGGGCTTAGAGATTTACTCAAATTATATCTAAAGACTCTATATAGTTTCATTATAGACCAATGAGATTTATTCTGTCGGCTTGAAAATCTAAAAAAAAATTTTCTTTTTTTCTTAAATGAACAAAATTAAACTTTAATTTTCTGATAAAAAGTTTATTTTATTTATTTTTTTTTTTTTGTACTAAATAGTCTTAATTCTTTATTGTTAAATAATTTTACATTAAATTTAGATTGATTTTCATTTTTTAATATTATTTTATAAATAAATTTTCGAGTTTATAATTATAATGTAAGTTTAAAGTTTATTCATGAAATTTATAAAGATAAACTTGGATATTTAACTTTGACAGTTTATTTATTTGATATTTTTCATGAATATATTTATTTAAATAATTATAGTATAATTTTATACATAGTAAATTTAAAAAATAATAAAAAATTCCTTTCTTTGTTGCGTATAAATAAATGACGAATCGAATAAAATGTCAATATTTATAAAATAAATAATTGACAGTTTTTCGATAACCGCAGTTGTCAGAAACTATGTCGTTTAATGCTTTTGGCATTTTTCTATCTCAAAAACTTTATCAATTAATTTATCACTTGTATTTGTGGATGATTGCCTCCGGGAAGAATACAAAAGAAAAAAAAATCATTCATTTATTCTTCGGGTTTAATTTTATATTCGAAAAAAAATAAATAATAACCATCATTCTGTCAGGAATTTTGCTGAAAATATATATGATAATGTAACTTTGCTTGAATTTTCATTTTAAAATAATCTCGCAGGAAAATAATTGTGGTTTAATTAATGAACATGATAAAAAGAAAATAAATAAGCTCAATGAAAGATTAAAATAATAAAATAGAATAAATTATGATTTTTATTATATAACGTTGAAATATAATTTTAATTAATTGCAACTAGCCCGGTAAAGTAAATTTTTATTACTCGCACATATGATAGATCTGACAGAGTAATTAAGTGTTTGTATATTAGGTATATTATATTTGTTAAAATTGTCATGTTTGACGTGACAAAATGAACTTTTCAACATGAAAATTCAGCTAAAATTTGTCTACTAATTTATATGCTGTATGAATTTTATGAAGCTGATGTGAGAGATAATTAACAACACTGAAACTTTGAGCAATATTAAAAAAATTTCATATTATAAGTTTGTTAACATGGAAACATGTATACTCAATTGTTTATTCAAGACATAATTTTAATTGCCAGTATGTTGACAGTATTATACAAAAAAGAAACGAAATATTTTTAATTGTTAAATATTTTTTTATTGGAGCTTATTTCAATTGGTTAGTAAAACAAATATTAGTTGAAATAATTTTTTATTATTCTTCCACATTATACCACATTATTTTACATGATAAAATATATTTTTAAAATATTATTTCAATTGATTTTTTTTTTTTTTTTTTTTTGAATTTCATTTAATTGAATTGGAACACTCAAAAGAGTAAACATAGATTTTGAAAAAGAATTTTTCCTGTTTTTTTTTTTGTGATGAAGCACTCTCTAAATACTACTCATATTTGTTATTGGAACTTTTTCATTTTTCTCTTTCAAATAGAATTGATTAATAAAAATTAAATAGAGAAAAATATTTAATTTTATCGATGCAGAATGAATTGCGTCCACTTGACATCTCCTTAAAAATACAATAGCATGAAAATTTAATTTTTCTTTTAAATTAAAAAAATAGAATTCATTCAATATCAAAAGCTTTATTTGTATGAAATAAATTTTTACATAAATGTAAAAATTAAAAACATATTTTTAATTTAAATTATCTCATAAAAAAGTAATATTCTAAAATTCATAATTAAAAAAATAATAACCAAATTCAAGATTGAATAAAAAAATTAATCTATTTGAATAAAAAGTATAGAAAATTAAAATTTCGGACAAACATTAAAGCGTAAAAAAAATATATATTTGTGAGTTTCAAAGTCTATTAAATTAAAAAAAAAATATTACAAGACAAATGTGATGTACTACAATTTTAAATTAAACTCTGAAATTAAATAATAATTGTCATACAAAAGCTTGGTATATTGATTGTAGCAAAAAAAAAAAAAAAAACTTTATACAAAACAAATATTTTAATCATCAACAATTAAATCTAGTAATATGAATTTTCTAATGTCATATACACATGTGCACACATATCAAAATAGTATAGTTAAGTCAAACGATAAATCCCAGGTGAAACCTCGAAACCTCTTGCAATTTCATATCAGTAAGCATAATTACATCCAAACTATGCTAGTTGAGCGTAAATACATATACTCGTTTTAGTAGTATAAGGATGAGTGGTATGGGGCTGACATCCGTTTATGAAATACTAGACAGACACGTAAATATATACAAATGCATTTAAAAATATATATACATATACACATAATCTAAATACAAACATGTAGTCTGTTTAATCTAATTTTCATCGTGTGCAAGTGTAATAGTTTTTATTTTTTTTTCTATTCATTTTTTAAGTACAAACACAAGTGTGTTGTTGCATTTTATGTGTCTGTATATTTATAAACTCTGTAAAAGCTCAGATCATGGTATTATTATTGTTGTAAAATGAATGGGTCAGAGAATGATAAACTTTAGAGAGACATTTTGAGGTGGGTTAATAGTTATACGTGCAAAATGGAAAATAAATGATGGTCAAAAATTTAAATATCCATTTAAACAAGACTAAAACAAAATATATATTTACGGAAATTAAAATTTACACATTTATATATAAATCATACAATAAATTTTCCACAATTTTCTATGATGATGGGTTTAATTTTATCATTCAAATGCTTGTATATATGTAAATTATTATTATTATTTTTTTAAATATTTATTATGTTTTAATGAAAATAAAAAATAAAATTTTAGCTTTTTTTTTATTTCAAACTAGTAAGTACGACCCGGCGTTGCCGAGGTTACGCTGTTATTTTGTTGACTATTTTTTTTTCTCTCGTTTTTTTTTTTTTTTTATATATCAATTATTAAACCTTCTATTACGTTAACACGTAAATTTTCGTGTAAATTAACACATAACTTTTTTTTATTGTCTCAATAGACTTGAGATGCTCTGAAACGTCGAGAAATGGAAAAAGCCCGCAGGAATTTCGAGTAAAAAAAAATTTTTTTTTTGCTTATGAGCCATCCTTTCCGGGATCCTGGCTAGATTTTCCACGATCGGCTTAGGT
>JAPYYR010001620.1:0-34525 GCA_030523065.1 Aphidius colemani
TCACATTATTATTGAAATAAAAAATACAATTTTCTTTGCAATCAATGGTAGTAAATTTAACCCGTTAGAAATTTTTACCAAGGATAAGCCAAAAATAGTATCTGTCAATCACGTTTTGTTGCACACTTTGAATCACCTCCTTGGTCGTACTACTTGTCTAGTGCTGTGTCTTGTATAATACATGATCAGCACTAAAAAATTTTCTACCAATAAAAATTTATTGCAAAAAAAAAAAAGACAGAAAAAAAATCACAAATTTCTCTATGTTCAACAAACAAATTCGAAATCAATCAAAATCATATTAATTTCTTCGAATTAATTTCGATTTTTCGTCTATTTTTTCGATTTCGAAATTTCCATTGTTTCGAAATTTAAATATTGCCCGAAATTTATTATCAAAGTTATTATTTTATTTTCAATTTTGTTAGTAATTTATTGTAAATACAATACACGCAATGTTCATTTATAATAACAATTATTAATTTTTCATTTTATTAGTTTCAACATATATATAATTAATAATAAATACATGAATTAAATACGATATATTTCCGCATATTTTAAACACAACTGATAACGAGTTCAAATAAATTCCAATGCATATATATATGTTATATATATAGGCACTAATATAATAAATAAAAAAAATTCATTTTCATATAAACAATATGCTTGACATTATGAGTAAATACATAATATAAATTAAAAAAAATTTAACACAATTTTTTTTTAAAACAAATAAAAATATATATAAATAAATATATACGTTTTAATAGAACAGGAATTTATAAGTTCTAGCAAGTTATTGTACATTGACTCTAGTACAACAACCTTGATTCAATTTTTTTTTTTTTTTTACCTGCACATATGCATAATAGTTTCCTTTCTATATCCGTTACTATTTTAACTTGTGCATATATTTCGATGCATGAGTCGGCATAACTTGCGAACCTTTTATTAAAAAAACTTATTTTTATTATGAAATTATTCTCAGGGTGTCTATTGTCCTTCACCATCACCATCATTAATATCATCAACAGGATGAATGATGTGTTTGATTGTTTGTTTGTTTAATTTTTTTTTGTGGTAGCTGAAGACAGTGTCTATTGCCTATTCATCAAAATTAAATCCTAGACAAGTTGAAAATTCTCATAAAATAAAATATCAGTTTATTAGCTAAAAATCTACTAAGTATATTGTTTATTGTTAAATAATTTCTAGAAATTTTCATTAGAGTGTCAGAGGTGTGTGTCCAGTGGTCAATACAAAATTAATTTTCTAAAAAAAAAATTCATTAGAAATATTGTTATTCTACTTTTCGATGAGAAAAAAAATATAATAGTAAAAATAGAATATTTTCAATGAGATAAATAATTTACTTGCTAGATAAAAGTACCGGTTTATTAGAAAAAAAAAATTAACTAAGCATATATTGTTCAAATAAAATAAGCCAAGTTTTTTTTATTGTTAAAAATAAAATGGAAAAACACCTGTTGGAACTTGGAATGGCCGGTCATATAAGAAGTAAATTTAAATAATAATTTTTTTTTTTTTCTTCATGAAGGTATAGAGAACCTTTGATATATCTTTTTTTTTTTTGAGCCTCAGATTCATCGCGTTATTCTGGGTCAAGGAGACCACCAGACGTACTTACAGCCTCCCAATAATCATTCAGCGTGAAATCGTTCAATATGTAGGCGTTATTTGCGCTACAACAAAAAAAAAAATTTCATGTCAACTTGAGATTAATATTTTTTCATTTTATATATCATCACGTTATATTATATATATTTTTTTTTGTACATGTAGATTATTTTTGAAGGTGTTGTCAGTGACATGATAATTATTTAAATTTTTATTTGTAAGATGCCCTGTAATTCTCATCATTATAATCACATATTTTACTTAGCATGGAGTAATTGTTTATATGGAAATATTTGTGCTTTCACCAACGTTTATTTTTAATTTGTATTATATTTTTTCTTGAATTTTTCTTTTTTTTTTTTTCACTCAAATGAATTTTCAAGTAAAAAATTTAATATAATACTTTTTCTTTACTTGAATATTTCATTATGAATTTTTTTTTTATTCTGAATTTTAACAATGTGCACTTGTTTTCCCAGACGATTGTAATAATCAAATATAATAATGATAATTGTAGAATTGTTTTTTACAAATGATTGAAGATAAGAGATAAAAATAAAAGTTTAAAAAATGATGGTGACACAGTTTCCTTCTGGTGAATCGATTCGAATTATAGATTAGGCTTTATTGAATGCATAGCATGTAATAAATAAGTAAGGCTTTCTCCAACAAGACAAACTATAAAACCAGTATAAAATATAATATTTTAATCCTCATGCCCAGCGGCAAATGGCAATCAAAAAAATAAAAGATACAATATTAAAAATGAAATGAAAAAATTAACGGTGACCCCGGTGGTTTTTAGTGATGAAAATTGAAAATTAGCTCTTAAAGTTTTATTATTTTGAGTAAATTACTGATGTACCAGCATGTACTTGACACAAAGACTAAAATTTTACACCGATTTTTAAGAACTATATTGTCAATATCCCGAAGGTCCTTTTGTTCGCGAGTGAAGAGCATAGAATAACATTATTTTTGCATTTAAAAACTTGGCTTGGTTAATTTGAGCTTAAAATTTTTTAAATTAATTAAATAAAATTATGAAAATTATTTGTTTAAAATCATTGATTTATTATTAGTGAATGAAATATATTTTTAAATTAATTTTATCAATTATTTTACGAAGAAGAAAATAACAAATTATTTCTGGAAATTTTCTAGAATAATTTTTTAATAAAATTGTTGATAAAAATGAGAAACAAAAATTATTTCATTCAAATAAAATATTAGGCTAATAATAACGTAGATTCGATATGATATTGTGTAATTTATAATATTCTCAAGGACATCAGACAAACATATTTTTATGACAAGTGTTTACAGGATAAACAATAAAAAAACAACAATGACGATTATATTTTTGTTCAAGTACAATAAATAACACCACACTGGTTGTATTTTTTTATATAACCATTTAATATTGAGGTTTAACAATCGACATCTTGTCTCGACTGTTAAATTTAATCTCACATCAAATCACGTTTGAACATAACTGACTTTCATCATTATTTATTTCATTTATTTCTTATTTTTATAAAAATTAATATATTTTTTTTGTTTTTTCTTTTGTTGTTCTACTTATAATATTAATATGTATATTATTTTACTATTTTATTTGTCAATTTAAAAGTAAGACGACGGTTTAGTATATATACTTTCAATAAATTCTAAAAAAGGAAGTAAAATTAACTTGTTTATTTTTTTTTATCTACAGAAAAGTATCACACTTTCAAAAATATTTGCAAAGAGTATTTCAAATATTTATAATAAATTTAATAATAATATATTCATAGTTTTGAATAATTATTATCATTGTGATACACAAAGCTGAAGGAAAAAAAAAAGAAACAATCAAATTTTATTAGAATTATTGCAAAAAATTTAACACAATATTGCATTACATATTTTTCTTTTTCATTTTATTTTTCATTTTTATGATACAATATACGTATTATATTTGTTTGAGCTTTGAGTGTAATACTGGGAAATCATTGAATGATCTCGTGACATGTTTGAGAGTAAATGATCAAAAAGAAATTGTTATTTGTCGTTCAAAGCGATGTGAAGGAATCTTGTGAATGCTGAAGGCTCATGTCATCTATTTCTTGTCTATATAGTAATAAATAAATGACATGATATATGTGTATTGTCAATTGCTAATATGATAGCCAATGGACAATTCAATAAATATATTCAAACAAAAAATAATCTCTCATACTTATAGGTATGAATTATTTATTTTTTGTTTCATTATTGTTCTTGTTTTAGTATTTTAAATTGAACATTTTATTGAAGCAGTCAGTTATGATCTTTAAAATTCATTTTGTATATTTTAAATTTTTTAAAATCACTAAAATCAAGTAGATAAAATTAATTTTTAAATAAAATTTTCTATATATTTAAAATTATAAATATAAAATAATCAAATGCGAATTACTTTCAATAATTAAATTATCAAAGTCACTTTTCATTTCAAATTTCTTTTTTTACCTCAATGAAAAATATAAGAAAAATTATTTTATCTTTTTTTATTATAAATAAAGACATGCAATATAAAATCAAATCAATGAATATAATTTAATTACTCATTAAAGTGCCATACAATATGCAAGTAAATAAATGAATTTAAAATTATTAAATTAAATTAAAAACGCATTTGCAATAACTCGTATATAAAATATGAAAATAAATATGCATTTATGCACAGCACGTCATTATTGAATCTGGCAAAAATACTTTTCTATAATAATATTACATTTCTTCAAGTACAAAATGTAAATGAATACAGACTACAAAAGAAAGTTGCTGTTGTATTTTTTTTTTTTCCACAATCAATGTTTTCCCATTCTTCTATATAAAAGCATACATATAATAAACATTTACATACAAACATAAAAAATATAATAACAAAAAAAAGCAGTGAAAGAGTTGAAAAAAAATCATAAAAAACCATTGGACCTTTGTGAATTTTTGTCATTTAATTTTTCAGCGAGGTCGAGTACCTAGTTGGATAGAAAGTTGGTCCACATGATTGTGGGTATTATCAACTTGCGCACTAAAAAGAATTCAAAAAAAAAATATAATTTCCCAGAAATTTGATATGTAATTATTTAAAAAAATATTTTTGTCGTCACATAAATATTTATGGTTCAATTCCATATTGAGAGAATTTTATTTATTATATTTTTTTATTGATTATTTTAGACGCAATAATAGGTAGATAATAGTTATGATGGAAAGAAAAAAATATATTTATTTTGCCGACAATTGTTTTATTGGTCCATTTGTGTTGATGAGGAAATCGAAATACAAGATATTTGACTTCCTCCTTTCTTATTTCTCCGAATAGTCTGGATGTAATGTTCCGGTTAAAAAATTTATACTCGTCGTAGTTGACATGATATCACTTGTGCTATAGCTAAATTTACAAATCATCTGTTTCAATCAATAAATTGCCATAATCGATATCGATATATCCATTTTTGCACTTCCTCTTTTACCGTACTTATAATAAGACTAAAATTGCTTTTTAAAAAATTTGAAAAGAATAAATCAATTCAATCGCTATACGAGTTAAATTGGACTTGCAATATCCTGAATAAGAAAACTATCTAGTTGAAATATCCGAAATAAATATATAAAAAATTTATCAAAAATATAAAATAATAAATTAAAAACAAACATTTAATAGCCCATTTGACAAGATAAATATTAAAAAAAATTAAATTTGAAATAAAGGTAACATTTAGTCATTGCCACGATTATTTTTACTTGTTACTCTGCTTGTATTATTGTTTAATAATTTTGGGGGATAATACTGTCTTATAAACTAAAAGAAAAATTAATAAAAATCAAAATCACTAAAAATCACTAAAGAATGTTATTTTTTTGTCATAAAATCAATCGCCCTTTGCAAGTAGTCAGGGTCAATATACAGGGAAACATACCGCTCAAATTGAAATTAAAATAATTTTTTATTCTCTGCCTGTAATACAATGTATACACAGTGCAATCTTTGGCAATGACTGTCTTATTTTATGCATGACAAAACACAGTGCATAAAATACATAGCTCCTCTCTATTATTTAGTAATTGTTTTATCTCAAAGAAGCTGGGTTAAAGCTGATTTCAATATACGACGTGTACATATCATAAGGAAGAAAGTTGATTTGAATTTTTTTTGTGTATTATATTTTTTTTTTTGTTATAAATTAAAACCGTTATTACTTTTGACTTTGATTAAACTAGTCTATTAAACGACTATAGTCATATTGAATTTTATCGAAACATCAACTCGTAAATAAAATTATTTTATTTGAATTTTTGTAGGTCAAAATATTTGTATATTATTGTTGTTATTCAATCAAAATTAAATACAATTATTTTTACATTATCTAACTTTATTTTTCATGTGAAAAAATCGTAAATTTTTATCTTTGATTGTTTGAATTTTTTTTTTTTTTGATATTAAAAAGTACAAGTATTCATTATAAAATAAATACCTGATATAACATTGTAAAGCCGGATGTGTCACGTCGTCACTCACTATCTATTACAAGAAAAAAAAAAAAAAAAAACTCGATAACTAGTTTTTTTCTTGGCAAGAAAAAAACCGCTTTATATCGTAAAAAGTGAAGAGAAAAAATAGCTATAAAATAGAGGAGACTCAGGAAAAAATAAAAATATAAAAAACTGTTAACCGAGCAGGAAATATCTTGAGGTTTTTTTTAAAAAAATAAAAATACTAGCCACGGAAGTGGCCACAATGTGTTCCAAGTTGTAGATGTTTTTACCTGGTAAACACTTTCTTTATCATTTTACATTGTCGATCTTAAACAGGTTCAAATTGTACATAGTGGTCCATTATCTCCAACACTTGAATTTGATATTTCAAATAATAACATCAATTTAAACTCAACCTCAGGAAAAAAATCACGTATTCATGAATAAAATAGTCATTAATAATGCATTGACCTCTTGTGAAAATTCAATCCAACAAACTGTAAAAAAAAAAGTAAATAATAATAATTAAAAAAGTAAATTTTATAGAAAGTATATTGATGACATTAAATAATTTGGTCCCTTATTTATTTAGCATATATATTGATCATCACATTTGTTTTTTACAATTTATTTAAAAAAATAAATTGAAATTTTTAAATATTTAAAAATACTTTTACCAATTTGAATGAAATTTTATAATATGATTTTAGTTTCTTCGCGTGTATTTTTTATTAAAAGGTCAATTAATTCATCGGGTTGAAAATTATTTACATTAATAATAATTTATTTATATAGAAAATTTTTTGTCTAACGAAAAATAGTTATTTTAATTATTTCTATTGATTAAATTTTTAATAAAAAAAAACCAAAGATTCTAAGCAATTTTCGAGGACTGCATTGTTAATATTCTAAAGGTGCTTTGTTTGCAGATAAAGTACATTATTTATCCTGAATATATTTTCATTTTTAAATTTTATATTTAGTTGGTAAATTTATTTCATTCAAATAAAGCGTTTCATTGAAATAATTTTACGTGTTGTATTTTTATGACTACAACAGCTGATGAATATTCAACAAGGTGTTAAATAAAATATATAATTTTTGTTCATGAAACAATGAGATGCGTGTTTGGAACAAATTGTCGTATAATCATTCACTAGTCCATTAAATATGTATTTTTTATTATTAAATTTTACAAAGATAATTTATTAATAAATTGTTAATGGGTGAAAGGGTTATCATCTCGGTGAAAATATGAAAGTCATCTGCGAATTTTTTTTCTTTTTCGTGTACTTATTAGTTTATAAAATGTCAAAATATATAATATTTTTTTACAAAATTAATTGAACTAATTTATAATGCAATCATCATTTTAATATTAATTTTATTTGAAAAATGACCAACAATTATCTTGTTTAATTCTGATGAATTTATTTATTATTTAATTGCAAATAGTGGGTCTTATTTTTTTTGTAAAATAAATACTATTGTGTATTTGTGTAGGCGAAAAATTGTGAGAAAGTGGACAGATGTTATGAAAGAATATAATTATTACTTCAAGACCATCAAAGTTAAAAATTTTATTCGCATGACAAAGTGTTATGATTGATGAATTTTAATATTATTTTGATATAATTTTAAATAAATTTACTTAAATTATATAAGATGAAAAATATAAATTAAAAATATTAATTTCAAGTCAAACAGATTAAAAAATTTCAGGTAACTTAATACATTTGATTTTGGAAATAAAATTACTCCAAAATTAAATTTATTATTTCAAATCGCCAGATAAATAAGAAAAACGCGAATTTTCATAATTAAAATTTCATTAAATATTCAAAATAAAGTTAATTTAAGAAAACTATTTTCATTTTATATTTTAATCATTTTATTAAACATTCTATATATTTTCTAGATTATAATAATAAATTAAAACGAAAAAACATATATTTATAATGAAAATTATAATGATAATTTCGAGATTAAAAAAAAAATTATTAATAATAAATTAAAAATATTAATTATCAGTAAAAAACGTGATAAATAATTTAAAATAATATGTGAATATGTGAGGAAAACATGTTATATCCATGATGATGAGGAAGTAAAAGTAAAAACAATTAAAATAGTGGTTTAAATAACAAATTGAAATGAACAAAGACAATTATTTTTTCTATAAAAAACATCAATTGTTTAGTCATTGTCATAAATATTTTTACTTGTTACTCTGCTCGTATTATTGCTTAACAATTTTCGGGGATAATACTATCAAAAAAAATCAAATATTAATGACATAAAGCTGTTATTTCTCGTCCTTCGTAATGGAGAATAATTTTTTTTTTATTTTCAAATTTTATATTATTGCATTTTGTGGTTTATACTCGTGACTTTGTACGTGTGATATATATTTTTTATTTAATTTTTTCCATTCGGCATTATTGTCCTTCCCTTCAATATACATTTACCTATTTTTTTTTCCCTCAAAGTATAATGAATATAAATTCATAGTATTACGACTTATGTGATATACCGACTTGTTATTATTTTTCAAATTATTTCATGTGTATGTTTACAAGAAATATCAGATAATAAATTTATGTAAAAATTGCCTATAGCTGTCATCAAATATGTAATATAGCTGACCACAATATTAACATTAAAAATTAAATGATGCCCTCAAGTTAAAAATAATTATTTTCTCATACTATGTATTATTTTTTATTATTTTTTTATTATTAACATAATTTGTCTGTGTTTTATGTGAATTACATAGTTGAAAAAATTATTAATATAAAATTCATTTTATAAATTGAATCTGCACAATGAAAAGAAAATAATTATAACGGAAATTTTTAATATAAATAAATTTAAAATTTAATTTATATTAATTTAAATTTACAAAAACATGTAAAATATTTTTATTTTCAAATTACTTTATTCCAATTATAATGTAGCATTGTCAATCTCATTTGCTTTTCAAAGTTTACTAGACCAAAAAAATACATTTGCTAATTCTATTAGAAATTTTATTCAATAATAATAACAATTTATTCATTCAATTTGTATTTTTATAATCGATGGTAGTTGAAAGTGTTCAATGCCATGTTATCAAGATGCCTCATTAGTCATTAACTAGTTTGTGCTAATTTTTAAATGTTTTTTTTTTTTCATAATTAATATACTATTAATTTGAATACGAGAAGAAAATTAAAACTCGTTTGAATGACATATTATTGAGGACGAATAAATAATTCGCTGTCACTTTTTTAACATAAATATTAAAAAGTCTGTGATATTAATTTTTTTTCTAAACGAGTTTACAAGATTATAAATAAATTACTATAATTATATGGAAAATATGGATATATTTAATTTATATTTTGCGAATATTAGGTCAGGTTTAGATGAAAATATTTTTCATCTTTTTTACTATTTTATATTTTATTTATTTATAATTTAAAACTAAGAAAATAGTTGATTCAATTTTACCGGGATTAATACAATTTATTCATTATTAAATAAAATAGTAATTCGATTTAATTTCACTGCAAAAATTTATTTTTAAATAACATATATCTTTATTTAAAATAACATTATGTTTATTTTTAAATTTTAAAAATATTTCTGGATTAGTTAAATTTATTTATTCGTTAAAATCTAATAATTTATCATATTACTTTTTAAATCGCGATTATACATATAACATTTTTTAACGTGAACAAATATTTCCAGTAATTTATATCATTCAAAATATCGTAGATAAATAATACAGTGATTTAAAAAAAAAAAATTGACAAATTGCTGATTTCAATAAACACAGTGATTGCTTGAATAAAGGAAGTTTGAAATATTTTATTATTATTTCTGTCTGTCAGTCACATGTGAATATGTCGATTCGATTTTGTACTTTCACTCTATATCGTTCATTATTTTATTGAATTTTATCATTATATTACAAAAATATTTGTGCGTATACATGTAAATATTATTTTGCTGTCTCATCTAACAAATATTCAATGATAATTATATTAAATTAAAAATTAGAAATAAGAAATGAATTACACACTTTGTATCAGTGAATAATCACTCTAATAATTCATGAAAACTGATGGATATTTTTTTAAATTCATCTGAACACTTTTACTATTTTTAAAAATTTATCTTTCATTTGTAATTTTATATTTTCTTTTTACAGCTTATAATTATTACAAACATTTTATAATTTATTTCCATTTCAATTTTTAAATTTATTCCACAAGTCGGATCATTAATTGATGAAACTATCAATCAATTATAAAACATGCATTAAAAAAAAAGCTAATAAAAAAGAAAATATTAGAATTATATTTACAAAATTATACTTGAGGATTTTTAATTATTAATTTTATCAAAATAATAAATAAATTAATAATTTAACACAAAAAAAAAACGACAAATATTAATATTTATATACAATTTTACACTTTTCTTTCAACTAAAATATAAGCAAAAAAACAGGAAAAAATAATATTATTGAGTGATGATTATATGATCTCATTCTCGATCAAAACTATTATCGATAATTTTTTTCAAACATAATACACCGTTAATTCGTAAAAACATACTCGATGATTATGAAATAACCGGTCCTTGCCCTCAGGCCATACACATGTGGACTGCTATATAATAAAAACGACAAAAATATTTGCTTTTATTTGTCAATCATTTATAAACATATCCTTTGTATAACAGCCGCATAAAAATAAAAAATAATAAAAAAAAATCATTGGCAATAAGCCAAATGATTAAATAATTATATTAATTAATTTTATGTTATTTAAAAAATGATTACTCATTAAATAATATCATCATTTGAATGAAATTTTCGATATAAATTTCGAAAGAATTATATATAACATTTGGCGTAATAATTTTTTTGATATCAGTGATCAAAATCAATCGAAACATTAAACATATAAATCAAAAAAAAAATTACGATATATATAATTACAAGTGTCCATGTTATTTTGATATATTTTCTTTTTAAACATTATTAGTTGTTAAAAATTTTGCAATGAGATAAATTTAATTTATTAAAAATTTGATTACAAGATGATTTATTTGTACATTTAAAAATAAATTAAATCGAGTTAATTTAATATAAAAAATAGGTTAAAATAAATTACTTTGAATATATTTAAGAGGAAAAAAAATATAATAATGATATCCAAACCAGTAAGAGAAGATATATTTGATATATTTGAGCCAGTTAAATTTCATCACATGAAAATAAGTGTTTTTTTCATTTTTAAATAACGAAAATTTAATATATACAAAAATGAAAATTACAGTACTTTGGAATGATAGTAAAAACACTCGTTATGTTCAGTCAGGACACCTGGATTTTATATATTTTTTTACTTTTACAAATGTAAAATGATGACATGGATTTTATCTGTATCGGTTTTAGAATTAATTTTATTACTCGTTGACACACTCGAATATTCATTAGGAATTTTATCATTAATTTTTATTAAGTAGTTTATTACGATATATAATAGATTATATATCGTTGCCTCAGTTAAAATAGAAGACATAAATTATGAATTTTCCCTCGTTTGGTTTTTTAATTCAAAAAGCATTTAATTTTCTAAAACTAGTTCAAAGATACTCTTTGGAGTTGGACAATTTTAATTTGAAAGATTTTAAATTGTATTTTTATTTAGATAATAATAATATTAAAAGTAAAATATTAGTAAATTTTGTTTTCACAAAACGTAAGCTGTAAAAAAAACAGCGGTTAGTTATTTTTTTTCATTACCAACGATTTAAGTTAATTAATTTGTTATAAAAAAAATAGCAACTCATTTTGTAATCCGTGGATAATAATATTAGGGTGTGGAATATAATCTAGCTCTCAATGTAAATTAAAACTTTCGCTGTCCCTGAAAATAATTTCTGCAAATTCATGATGATGTTAAATTTCGATATAAATTTTTATTCCATCTTAAAAATGAATATTTAAAATTCTGATTTTTTCAAGGTTTAAAAATAAAAATAAAAAATACACAAAAGTGAAAATTGGAAAATCCTAAAAGTGTTTATGAGCTGATTATATTTTCCATAATTTTAAAAATATATATTTGATGTTTAGCCTCACTCAAAGTGTAGATTTATTTATTATTTTTTTTGCTTTGAAAAACGATGTGGCTTAAATGAAAATATAAATATAATATTGCATGCAAAAAAAAAAATTTTAAAATATATAAAAAGAAGCGTGTTATACATGTAGCATAGCCATTGAAAAGAAAATTTATATTCAACTTGTATATTTATTTATCAATAGTGAGGTTTCAGCTCAAATGGACCGAATCGTTCGCCACGACTACAACACTTTGATTTCCCTTATTATTTTTTTTTCCTATTTTTTTATTGTTATTATTTTTATCACAATAAAATCGTGAGAATATTTACATACTTTAATTAAAACTATTAAAAACTGTTGTTTTAAATTGATCAATTACTTATTATATTAGAATAGTTATTATTTATTTTTTTTTTTAAATAAATTATATCACGTGGATAAAAACGTTTTATAATTTATGGAAAAATAAAAAACTAGTTTAACTGTGTAACAAAAAAGTCATTCTAAATCGTGATTATAAATTTATTGGGTAATGTTTGATTTATCATTATGAAAATTATTGAAATGACAATTGGTTATTTGTGATTTTTCAAACGTATAAATTATTGATTATTAATATTTTTTGTATACATTATTTTATGAATGCATATTCTTAAAATTTTAGAATAAAATAAACATAAATAATTCAAGTATTGTGAAGGGTATTGAATATATTATTTGATCTTGCATAATTTTTTAAAATGCAACAGTTTGTGTTGCATTTTGTTGCACATCTTCATTTAACAGTGTAATCCGGTTTGACTGAGTCAATTTACAGTAGATACTTATCGCATATTTCCGTTAAAAAAAAAAAATGGCCTGTTTACAAGTATTATTTTGCAATATTTTTGTTGGAAAAATATCAAGTTTTCGTCTTAACTACAAAGACAGTTGAAGTAATCAACTCACCTGTTTATGATTCAAAGTCAAATAAAAATATCCGGCATATTTATTTTTCTTTATCAATTTATTTATCGAAAATCATAATTTATGATAATAAAAATAATAAATAATTATCATAAATTTATTCAACAACTATTTGCAACATGAATTGTATCATTTGAAATTTTTATTTAAAATAAATAAATGATACAAGCTGGCTAATTACTATTTACTAATTTGAGACTTTCCCTGAATACGAGGAAAATTTTCTCGAAGCACCATCTAAGGATGGAGACCAAGTTACTTATGGTATCTATTTGTCATTTATTACACACAAGTTATATAATTATTTTATCGAAATTGACACGGTTTAAATAGTAACAAATATATATTTTTATTTTCATTTTATATTGATTTTACTATATACTTAATCACTAGAATTTTAATAAATTTTTTTATTACAATTATCTTAATTTTTTTATTTTCATTTATAAATTGCAAGTGAGTTTTGTTCCCACAGTCACTTTATTTATTTATTTGCTTTTTATATATATATTTTTACGCAATATGAAATACCAAAAATTGTTTTGGCCTTGTTGATATTTTTTTTTATTATTTTTTTTGCTCTGAATTATTTAAAATAATAAATAACACTTTTTATGTATTTTTAATTTTTTTTCAACTAAAAAATACAATTAAAAATTTTAAATTTAAGTAAATAGTGTAAAGATTTAAAATTAAATTGATTTTATCTTTTCTAATTTGTAATCGTATTTGTCAATCAAAAATAGCTAATCTGATGAATTTTTTTTATATTTTATTTTCCACAAATAGAAGTGGTATCTTGTAATGTATATTTTTTCTATTTTTATTTTTTTTTTGAATTTTATTTTTTACATGACTTTTTATTCTCTCCTTTCATATATATAAATATATTTTTATTTTTCTTCCGCGGCATTCTTTTATAACTTGCAATTTTTCATGGCAA
Organism: Aphidius colemani; assembly: GCA_030523065.1. Taxonomy (NCBI): domain Eukaryota; kingdom Metazoa; phylum Arthropoda; class Insecta; order Hymenoptera; family Braconidae; genus Aphidius; species Aphidius colemani. The sequence continues at coordinate 14,187 of JAPYYR010001620.1, forward strand.
ATCGATCGTCAAGTTCCTATTTACAGAGTTTTACACATTTGGCCTCCATAAAAAAATAAAAATACGTATAGATAAAAACCAAGCCCACCGTGAAAGTTGATACAAACTTTTTCAACATTATTTTGTATAAACAACAACTATTTATTTATATTTTTATTATATTTTCATTAACATATCTATCAAATAAATCTTTGCAGAAGCTAAGAAAAATAAATAAATTATTTATGCATTTTAAATTATTGTCATTCATCAATTGGGTATCAATGAAATGAATGACATAAGCTAATCTTGAGGTCGTTGCTTTTGAATTATTAAAAATACTACTTGTGTGAGAATTAGAATATCCAGTTTGTGCTGTTTATATATATCAATATCAAATTCTGTGTGAGCATTTCAGCCTACACAGTACATTACATATTGACAAAGACAACGGGGTTTTATATCGGTTTTTCGTTACACACTTAATCACGATGTAGACGATAGTTTTGATAGAAAGTTCACAATAAATTTTATCTATGATTTCCGGTACGTAGTTTTATTAAATTTACTTAAATAAAATAAAATATTTTTAAATTTATACAGTTTAAATTGCTGGAATAATGAAAATATTATAATAAAAATAAATTATCTTAAAACACCTGTGTAAGTGAAAAAGTTATTTGACGATAAAAAAATTTTTTTTTCCTATAATAAATCAATAGAAAAATATATAAATAAAATATATTGATAAATTGATTATTTAGCTTGAAAAAAAAAAATATAATTTTATTGAATTAACATTGATATTTGATATTATGATTTTTTTTTTTTAAATGAAAATTTTTATTTTGTAATGAAAAAAAATTCATTTGTAATTTAAAGATAAAAACAAAAATTATGGGACTTATCATTTGATCAAATTTCATAATAATCGTGCATGTCAATGATTTTAAAATTTTAATTTATGATAATATTATTTGTTTACTTGAAAAATAAATTTAATGTTGGATTTTTTTGCAAATTTAAAATTTCATGGATTATTGATTGACCAAGATGAATTTTAATCTTGAATAATATTTTTTGGACGTAATGAGATTAAATTTTTAAGATAAAATAAAATATTATTTGTATATGCATATTATGAATTACAAGTATATTATAAATTGTAATCGTGCAAAAGTAAACTGGGTGTAGCGGAAGTCAGAGCAACGTAGAGTGAAAGTGACTTATTTTTATTTTACTAAAAACTAGACTCAAAAATAAAAAATAAAAATCACAGCTAATAAAAATTTACAATTAATTTTTCAAATTATTTCACATCGTTGTAGACTATTTATTAACTTGCTCCTATTTAATTTGGTTAAAAAATAAATTTAAAGAAAAAAAAAAAAAAAAGACTGAGATTTTCCCACATTTAAAATTAACATATTTGAATAATTTTCTCATCAAGTAAAATGATTGAGGCAAATTAAATGTAGATGATAAAAAGCTTAAATAAATTTATGAATAATAAGGTCAATGAACTTTGAAAAATTATAATAAAAAAAAATAAAAAAAAGACAGCTTTATATAGTCAAGAAAATAAAAAGGGAAAACATGTTGAATCGACAAAAAGATTTATAGATTCCATCGGGTAGAACAGTGTCATCAATTGTTTGTATTCAAAACCAAATATGGATTGATAATATTGAATCATTGTTGCAACATTTATTCACTTTATTATTGTTATTATTTTATTATTATTTGTTATTTTTTTTATAAATTATTATCTAAAAGAAAACCGGTTGGCTTATAAATTTTTATGTGATCCATGAGTAGGTTTTATTATGGAAAGAAATAATAAATAAATCAACAACACACTGAGGAAAATTTTAGTTTAAAAATTATCTTGTAGTTTTTTATTATTTACAATTGAAAATTCATTTTATCAAGTCGACAATTTGATACATTTTTTAAAAAAGATTTTCTTTTATTACCTTTTCAGCGTTGTTAATCTCTTGTTCACAAAAATTCATAATAATAAAATGGAATATTAATTCATGCTGTTGACTTTTTAAATTCCATAAGACTTTATTTTTTCACATTTCAAAGTGTAATTCATGTAGTTTTATTACTACTCGGTGTATTTACGCTCTACCGAGTTGCAGAATTGCTATATCACTTATTGCTTCGTTCCGGAAATTCGCTGTACGTATATTTACATTGACGATGAGTAATTTATTAACTTTTTTTTTAACCAGTACACTTTTTAAAATAAATAATAGTATCCAAGTTTTTTATTTTGAAGACAATAATAAGCACAGACTTGGAAGCTGAAATTAAAAAAAAATTGATATTAATTTACAGAAAAAATAAAACAACACAAACAATTATTAAACGAGAATAAAAAAAGTTGTCATTTAAAGTAGTTGTAAAAGATCATAGGATCAACTGATCCACGATGTTTGTAAATTATGATCTGAGTACCACAAAATACAATCAGCTGATGATAAAATTGATGTGGTTCATTGTTGGGATCAAAGAAAAATTTATTTGTATAAAACTTGTTTGTTTATCTTGCGAACAAGAATTATACTTGAGCAGGTCGTGCACTTTCTCAATGTATACAATAATCTTGGCATGCCGTTGGCTACTGTCTGATTCATACGATTAAATATTAGAGAGACTAAATTCTTCTTCCGCTATTATTTTATTTAATAAACAAACCGATAATTTATCATTATTCATAAAAAAACTTGACCTTTTAAACTGCAATATTAATTCATTATTATTTAATCAAAAAGATTGGCAACAATATTATTCATTCAACACATTTCTAATTAATAATTTACAAATGAAGAAAATATTTTCAAATTTTAATTCATTTTTTGTTCATCATCACCATCAGCTTGCTTTTTTTTTCTGACGGCTTTGTAATTTTTTTTTTACTCTCAATATTTTCAACCACATTGACCACCAGTGTCTTTCATCAAGAGAGTCCAGTTTGTTAGATAATATTATGAGTTTTACTTTCATCATAAATGCTTCGTCAATATACCAAACGAATCATTCATATATAATTGTCTTAATTTTTCCATTTGAAATTTATTTAATTTCTTTAATTTGAGTTGTTATTTATTATTTAATTAGTTAATTTTTTTTTTATAGAGAGCAGTATCTATTCAATGTGTTTGAAGTGATTGTATCAACCTTGGAATCAAAGCTGCAGCGTATTGAAAATTTGGACAAAGCTGTTGAACACTTGATGAGACGAGTTGAAGCTCTTGATTCACGTGTTAATGACAATATTGATAAGACAGATGCTGTTATAACAAAGCTACGAACATTGGATCTTAAATTGTTTCATGCACAACCAACATATCCACCGGAAGTACAACGACCTCGTGCAAGAATATCAGAAGACAGTACTGGTGATGGACAAGAGCAAGGTAATTAAATAAATTATATTCATTATAATTATAAAAAGTAACATTAAATTAATTGTATATTTCCTTTTTTTTAATTAAAATAAGTACCAGTTATACGTTTGATACATCATGATGGACCTGCACCAGAATATCTTGGTGAAAAGTTATTATCACTTGATCAAAAAGTATCAGACATTGATGATAAACTTGTTAATTTGAAAAATCAACTTGACAATAATTTTCTACCAAGTGATGATATCAATGCTGAAGCCAGTGAAAAAAAACCCATAAGTATGAATGTCATTGAAATAACAAAAGCAATGAGCAACGAAGTCATGAATCATGTTACAATTGAAATTGAAAATTTACGTCAAACAACTGGTAATATGGATAGAAAGCTACAATTTCATATGAATTTAGTAGCTGAAACTCTGAGTGGTGTATATGGATTAACCAAGGATATACATGATGCTATTGTTGAAAAAAATAATAATAATATTAACAATCAAACAATTAAAAGCAGTACACAATCATCATTAAATAAAAAAAGTAAAATTGATAAAATTGTTGAAAAAATAAATCCAATGTTAAGTGTAACAGAAAAAATGGATCAAGTATGGAATGTTGTTGTAAGTTAATATATTAATGGTTATTTTTTTTTTTTTTTTTTTTGAATTGTAATTACGTTGTTTTGAAATGTTTTAATTATTATTTTATCATTTAGATGGTTACGAAAAATTCAATTGATCATTTATTGCCAAAATCTGATCGTTTATTAACTCAAACTGAAAGACAAGAACGTGCAATTAGCGAAATTCATGATGATTTACGTACAAAAACAAATAAAATTATACAAAATATTGAAGGAGTGGAGAGTAGATTAAAAAAACAAGAAAATGAGGTTGTTAATCTTTCACAACGACAAATACCAACTGGGTTGTTGCTTGATCCCACGATTGATCGCTTAGTTGAATATGATTCAAATAGATATTTAGCCTTGAATGAAGATTATACAACAGAAACATCAACTTTATTGACGCCAAAATCATCATCAACATCATCACCATCAGTAACAATACCAACATTATCATTAAATTCACAAACAACAACTCCCATGACATCAACAAATTCAACAGCAACAAGTGTTAATGGTACTAGAGCATCAACTAGAAATCGTGGTGTTATATTTCCCAGCGTCAAAAATAAACCAAGTTTAACAAATTCGACTTTCACAACTGACAACCTTCTTGTTAATTACAAAGATATCAAGGTAACTTAAATTAGATCACTGTCAATTTACAATATGTACATCTTAATTTACTTGTAATATTTATACAAGCAACACGATATTTTAATATATATTTAATAATAATATGAATAAATTCTTTTTGAGTGCGATTGGCACGAGTGCCTCAGGTAATCATCAATATATTACAAATTGTTTTTACAACCTTGGCCATTTTTGTGGCTGACAAACCACAAATTATCAATCAACCATGAAAAGTATTATATACAAATTCATTTATCCTGTCGGTAGGAATTTTATTTTATTTATTTTATTCATTTTTATTCATTGACTAAAAATATTATTATCATTTTTTAAATATTTACGTAATTAATTAATTTTTTTTTTCAATACAAAATCAAAATTTAATCGATCAAAAAAAAGTCATTTATTAAAATTAAAAAATTATCATTTGATGTAATTTAATTTAAATATGACAGTTTAAATATATTTCTTTCATTTATTTTAATTTATTATTTTTTTTTCTTATTAAACAATCATATTGATATAAAAAATAGCTTAATTATTTTAAATGGTCTTTCATAAATCATTGCTAGAATTTTAAAAAATAATATATAATTTTTTTTTTACATGCATTATTGTAGGTAGCTGCTATTGTCATTAATAAGGTCACGTAAATTATATTTCAATTTTTGATTTGTATATAAAATAGTAACATCAAAATATTTAAAAAAAAAAAAGGAGATGATGATTGTTATTATTTTTTAAATGTCATTCATCAGAAAGTAGTGTCATATTGTCGATTAAATACACAGTGAATTTTGTGAATGATAAAAGCATATTACAAAAGGCTTTTTTTTATATTTTTAAATAAATATAAAAGTAAGACGATGTGAAAGTCCAAAATACACCTCAGGCAGTTTAAACAATGTTTTTTTTTTTTTTTTCATCTCAGTAGCTGTCAAATGTAGATTTACCTCCTGGTCAAAATATTACACTAATTGATTTTTTTTTTTTACAATAAAATTTGTATTTGTCATTTGAATTTAATTTCATCTATCGATAAATTTATTTGATTTAAATAATTGAATTTATTTGATATTTTATCTACATGGCTTTATATTTCTGACTGTTTTTTTTTTCCTTTTATTCAGAAATAATATGAAGAAATAAAAATTATAGTCGCTCACATATGTGATATAGAAATTTAGCCTCAAGCAAATTAACTATATTTAATTTTATTCTATAAAATAAAAGATTAAGTGTTTTTGTTTATTTTTTTTTTATCTTTCTTTTCTGTAATATTTAAAATAAAAAATTCACGTTATTTCTTTTTGTCGCGTGTGAATTGCCTAAAGTTGAAAATCCTTTTTTAAAATGCTTTATGAATTTTTAATTCGATGTAAAAAACATGTTAATTATTTTATGTGATATAATACAAATAAATTGATTGATAATTTTGATTTTTCAAGGGATATTCTTGCATTGATTTGCTGAATGCTGGCATGAAAGACAGTGGTGTTTATTATCTACAAATTCGTGGTACAACATATTGGTTTTTAAAAGTCTACTGTGAACAAGAAATTGCTGATGGTGGATGGACTGTAAGTAATCATAATTAATTGTCATTTCACATACTGTTCAATAGCACTTTCGCATTTTAACCATGACGTTTGACATGCATTTATAGAAAAAAGAAAGTCACATTCAACCCACTCATTATAGCACAATACAATATACACAAAATCAAATGAAATAACACAATAATAATTGTTAAATATTCATTCCAAGACAATTATTAATTAAAGCTCAATAGATATTTAAAAATAATAATAGTATTTTTATAAATAATGAAAGCAATAATGAGACTGAAATTATTACTCAATATCATTAAACATTTATTACAATCTACAACCTCGACAAGTGTTATAATATCATTGCATGAAATTTAAATTATGTGACAATTTTACTCGCATATTATTTCAAATCGTCTCTAACATTTTTCCTTATTATTATTTTTAAATTAACATTTTTATAATAAATGAAAACCTCAAACTGTCACACTTTTATAATAAAAAAATTATATGATTATACAAAATTCCATTGAATTCGTGATAAATATATTCTCAATACATAACTTTGCTTTGATAATATGCAAAAAAATTAATAATTAATATGAAAAATATAGAAATATAAGTTATGGAATTGAAAGGTCGTATTTGCAAGATAAAGAAATAATTTATAATAATACATAATATGAGATATAGATATATATTTTGATACACATAAGACACAAGTTTGTATATAAAAAAAAATAATCAGGTGAAAGGATTTTTGCATTTTATGAAACTGCAAAAGTACAGTGGGTTGATTGGTGGTACTGGTTCGAAGGTTATTCGCGTAATAATGTGTGTGAGATAAAAAAAAAGGAAAAAATAATATGAAAATTAAAATGGAGCTGGGTGAGAAAAAAAACAGGTTCAATTGAGATTAAATGTGTTGTGTATTATTTTATTTTTTATTTGCCGCAGGTCATCCAACGACGAGATGATTTTGGAGAACCAAAAGAAAATTTCAATCGTGATTGGACTGATTATAAGAATGGATTTGGTGATCCAGCTAGAGAATTTTGGCTTGGAAATGAAAACATTTATATGCTGACGAATAATGATGATTATTCATTGAGGATTGAGCTTGAAGATTTTGAAGGAAATAAAAGGTAAATTGCTAATAATTTTATTTAAAAGTTTTTTATTATTTATAATTGAAAATTCATTTTTATTTATACCAAGTTTAGAATGTGAAAAATGAGATATACATATTTTAATTATTTTTTAAATAATAAATAATTAAATATTGAAATAATATTAAATTATAAATACGAAAATTGAATAAATAAATATATTTTTTTTTTTAAATTCTTTTTTTACTCTAAATATTTCCAATAATTTTAAAACAATACGAACGTTATTTCCTTTTTAATTTAATAATTATTAAAACATAATTTTTCCCAGTATACTTAATTTCAAATTCGATATTAAAATTTCATTTCCAATTATCTCATTAGCTATAATTATCAACATGACCCAGTATATAAATTACATGATTATATGCTCTCCGTGTATCAATAAATCAAAAAAAATATTACACAAATTTAGAACAAATCTAGACGAATAAAAAATCAAAATTTAAAATAATGACACAAAAGAAAATAATAAAAACACCAAGAAAATAATATATAAAATCACTTTTGGTAATATGGGGAAAAGTATTGAGAACATTATTACCTTATTACATAAATAACGAAGTAAAAGATCAGGTTTTTTTGATAAATGAGATCCATGCATGCAAGTCTCTCTCTGAATTCCATGTGTTTTAAAATAAAAAACTTTCATTTTCATTTAAACCACATCAAATACATACAATATGTACACCACAACAATTACATGTATGTACAGCATAATGAGTATTTTAAAAAGTAGTGGTAGAATAAATTTTTTGGTGACATCAGGAAGCCAAAATACACATAAACGAGTGAAGGTGCATTACACCTTGTTGTCTGGACCAATCTCATTGAGCTGGTCCACCAACTTAATATACTGTTAAGTCAGGTGAATTTTTTTTTTTCTTTTCATATGAGAAAGACAGAAATACTTTAAATAATTTAATTATTTTTTGCTAAAAGAATGAAAGTCATATGTTATAAGATCTGCACTTTCCCCACTTTACAACCAAACGATTAAAAAACAAAATTATAATAATTTTTTTACTTTTAAAATTCACTATTTTTTAAAAAATTATTCAATTTTATTATCAACAGATATGCACAGTACTCACATTTCAAAGTATATTCAGAAGGTGAATATTATAAATTGGAAATTGATGGATATGAGGGCAATGCTGGTGATTCTCTGAATGATCCATGGTATGGATTCAACAACAGTCCCTTCTCAACATACAACAGGTAAATTAGTTTCATAAAATTAAAATATATTGCATAATGAAAAATCATAAGAAAGTTGATGACAAAATTTCATCTCATATACATTTTTAAAATATAAATACAACTATTTATAAATATTTTTTTATTTTCTATTTTTTTAAAAATAATTATCGAATGGATATTTACAGTCCATTGTATTATGTCAACTCTGATTATAAACTTTCCCTATTTTCATTTGATGAAAATGAAAATATGTTGGTGTCTGGTTTTTATGTATTAAGCTGAAAATAATATGATTTTTTTTTTTCATTACAGAGATAATGATAGATCATCATTAAACTGTGCGTCAATGTTGAAAGGTGGTTGGTGGTGGAAGTCATGTGGACGAGGACTAAATGGTATTTACCTAAATAATCCACAAGATCTCACAGCACGTCAAGGTTAATATCATGAAAAATATATTAATTGTTAAACCTTCGATTAATTATTTATTGTTTTTTAAAATAATATAAATTGATGATCAATTGTTTGTTTGAAGGTATCGTGTGGTTCCGCTGGAGAGGGTGGGATTATACGCTTAAAAAAGCAACGATGATGATTAAACCGAAGGCGCAAATATCATCACAATAAATAATACATAATTAATAATGATTTTTCATTGTTTTAAGTATAGTTATGCACCATTATATTTAAGAGACTTGACGATACAATTATATATAGACGACCTTCGACTCTCATTATTGAGTTGACATAAATTATTTTTTACGCCAACGAATATAATTTTTTATCATTCATTTGTTTTTTTAATTTAAATTCAGTTAAATCATGCATGTAAATAACGATTTTTTTAATTTTTTCAATTGAATTTTGAATAATAATAAAAAATTGAAAAAAATACATACAGTATTTATTAACTATTAACGTAAACTCTCAATTTTTATTGAAAAAAATAAAAATAAATAAAAATTTAATTGAGAAAAAACATACAAATAGTTTTTTGTTGATAAGTTGTCAATGACAAATTATTATAAATTAATTTTTTAATACGAAAAAAAATTATTATGAGGGACTATACCGAAATATTCTATATTTACTAATATGAATATTGTTAATAAGTTTGCTTAAAAAATAATGCAAAATCCGTATCAATTTTTATAATTATTATTTTTTATCAGAACCAGAGAATTAACTTATGGTTTTTCTAGTTCTGATAAGAACTAAGTAAAATATGTTCATTTTATTTGATATAAGTTTGATTTAAATATAAATAAATTTTATTTTTTTTCTTTCCTTGTGTATGAATCATGAATTAAAGGAAAAATATTAGTTTTGACTTGTGTTGAAAAACAGATGATTCATCTGCAAATATTTAATTAAATTATTTTCTAATTAATAATTATAATAATATAGCTGTTGATGTTATTGATATTGCTGGTGGTGAATTTTTTAAAATACGAATGATCATTATGCATGGTAAAAATATTTCTCCGGCAGGAGATTTATGCCGAAATAATTTTGTCGACATTGAATTAGTGTTTACTCTGTAATTTATTTATATCATGAAGGTTTTTATTTATACATGATTGTAGACCTCCATCATTTATATCAACAAAAAAATACAAAAATTCGACAGCTGAGAGGCTTATATACTGGTATGGTTGAAACATTTCATACCTACCCAACACAACCCACACTGCTTCCAACAGATGGCAAAAAAACCGTGGCACTTTTGAGGCAACTAGTTGCTGGCAATTGGCAAACTTAAGTTAAAATATGTCTTTCAACGCTGGCTGTTGATGTGAGCAGGTCAGTTCGTAGTATTTAAACGAAAATAATAGTCGAAATTTGAGAATATTTCATCTTTTCTAATTTAGTAGAATCAATTCTCGGTTATTTTACACTATGACTGAGGTTAAAGTATTGAGTAATTCAAAGTTCAAAAAAAAACTTGAAAAGGTTACACATCAAATTCCAAAACAATCCTTAAATAAAAAGAGTCAAAAGGTTAGTCCAAAAATAATTCCTTATCAATATGCTCATAGATTAAATGTTGAATTTGTATTAATAATATTGATTATTCTTTTTAGATCCAGTATCAGCATAATAATGAAAGTCTTAATGATGATTGCCTGGCTGAAATATTTATACATATTCCAATAAAGGAAAGACCAAAAGTTGCACAGGGTATGATATTTTAGCACACCAATTATTTGACAACAAAAACTATTTTGTAATCGTCATATATATAATATATTTGTAATTGATTAATTTTTTAGTATGCAAATCTTGGAATAGAGCCCTTCATTCCTCTTGGTACCAAGTCAAAATAGTTAAACTTCCTCATTGGGAATATCATAATTATATCAATACTTCCCAGTGGTTCACAGGAATTAATAAACCAAGTTTTTCTTTTTTAACATTACTACTCGATAATTGTGGTCGTTTTTTAACAGAACTAGACTTGTCAGCCTATGATAATTCTGACATAATGCGTTTTGTTAATGAATCTTGTCGAAACCTCGTAAAACTTCGGTTGAGATTCAGCTTTTATAAAACCAAGGATCTAGAAGATGCATTTATTGGCATGTCTAACCTAAAAATATTGAAAATAATATTTCATCACACTTTTGGTATACCTATGAACATAATTAATTCATTGAAAGACCTCACGAATACTTTGAGTGAACTCACTCTGTCATACTGGGGTGAAAACATAATTTCACATTATCGCTTCCCACGCACATTCCCTGCTGTAAGTTTCATTCAATATCTTTTTAAAAAATATAAAAAATACACATCATACTTATGGATAGTTTATTTTACAGATAATTCCTCAATTGAAAGCACTACGAAAACTTGAACTTACTGGTATGGCTATGAACACCAATCTACATACAGCATTAAAGGACACTAACTTCTTTCAACCAATCGATATTTATTACAAGAATATGTATTCAATTAAGCCCGAAACTTATGCGTTTATAGAGAATATTCATTTAATGAATTACGAAATTACAGATGATGTCTTATATAATTTTGCCAATAACATACTACTCATAAGGTCAATCAAGGTTTTGTCTACAAATGTAACCGATGATGGTATACGAACAATAACCCAGATGAAACATTTAAGATGTCTCTATCTTTACGGTGCTAATCAGCATATCACGAACTCCTCAATTCAGCTACTTAAAAATCTACTAATATTACATTTACCATGCAGTAATAAAATTACTGATGATTCAGTCACGAAAGTACTTAACAATTCACCTTTGATGAACTGGCTGACGATCGCACACACCGGTGTAACTCCTAGATTTCCAAAAAGAGCATCAATAATAGCATCAAAACGTGAAAATTATTTAATACTTTGCGTGAGTTTTGATAGCAATATTTTTTTATCACAAAGATATAAATTGCCATATTTGGCAATTCATCACCACGACGAAAAAACTAAACTGAATAAAAAATTAAATGGATGCTCCTTAGAGAGAATTGATCTCGAATATTATAAATGGTTAAAATTATAAATGCCATTATTCAAATCATTCTCCATATGTAAATATTTAAAAGACATTTAAAAATTATTCAAAGATGATAAAGGAAATATCTGGTGGTATATCATAAATTATCATTGATAATTAAAAAAGAAATTTGTTGTTTTACGATCATTCAATTGATACTCGTATCAATTCTCGTACCAATTGCAGTATCCATCAACAATCAAATTTTCATCAGCATTATCCATTAACCATCAAGATCAATTTATCAATCCGTAATGAATTTTTAAAGAGAACATGTTATCTTATACATTTTTTTGAAATGTTACAAAAAATGTATAAGCTCGTGTAATCAAGTATGGAGTGTAATAAAAAAACATAAATAAATTCTCAGTTTACTAAAATTTAATTTTTTATTATTAAAAATTCGACAAGTAATTTTATTTTCAATTTACATAATTAATCGGGCTTTTTTTTCCAATTAATTTCCTTCATAGATATATTGTTAATTTATTTGATTTGTTTTGTTTTTTTTATGTACGTAGTTCTCTGTAAATTTGCATTATTATTCAGCAGAGTAATAATATTATTTTTCTTCAATTCCAAGAAGTATTAAAACAATTTTTTTTCATCTGAATAATTTTATTAGACTTCATTATTTTCTAGGAGATCATATGCATTTTCATGCTTCCTTGCACCAGCTTAAATTCATTATACACACCTGGACAAGTTGGGGCGACAAAAGACACTATACTATCTGAGTTTAGTACGACTACTTTTTTAGCTTTATCATGTCCACTTTTATAAATCAATTTTCTCCTGAGCAAAAAAATAAATAATACGATATTAAAAATTAAACAATGCCTACATTTTTGTACTAAAGAAAAAGTAAATAACAACTTACTCATCGTCCATGATTTCATTCCAATAGATTGCAGAATCGAATGCCACTAAATTAGAAGCAGAAATATCGACTATTTCAATTTCTTCGATGTAACTAATGTCATTATAGGTAAATGGTCGAGCAGAATTTCCCAAGTTGGCACAATCTAAAAGAAGTTAAAATTTAAAAATCCCTTTTTCATTTTCATACGAAATTTTGTTATAACTAATAAATACTTACGCAACCTATAAGTAGACCGTACATATGCAATCCAGTAAATTTTATCAGTTGCATAATCAATAGTGAACTCAACTATGTATGCAGAATATTTGTCAGGCATAAAGAGTACATTTACAGTACTACTTGGTGAAGTAGAAGTATATTTAATGGTGTCATCAGATAAGAAAAATAACTCGCTGAAAATAAAAATAAATAATTAAAAATCTATCCAACTGATTTGCCTATTCGTTGAATAAATATATATATATTTTTTTCTTAGTAAATGCTGTCAATGAATTTCTTCAATTTTCACTCACTTTGTCTTTGGATAAACTCTAACTGATGCAAAATAATCATCACCTTGAGGATGAACAATGTACTCCTCATTATAAAATGACTCATTTGTAACTTTTATTGAATAATAGTTAATTTTTTTTTCAATCCAATAAAAAAGTTTTGTTGTCCAATCAAATGATATTGACGTTGCAAATTCAAACATATTAATGTTTTTACTAACAGTTCTTAGCTTACCCCTTTTATCAAATTTTAAGACATCAAGCGTGCTATACAATCCTAAAAAAATATCTAGAATTAATAGTTTGTTGCATAGTGGTAAAAAAAAAAACATTGAACCCTATTTATTACCGAGTTTGGGTGCTGTTTTTTTTAGAAGATATATGTTATTATTTCCACAACTAAAAGTCATATCATCGTGATAATAAACAGTTTCTGAAAAATCGGCAGTATCTTCAACTCCAATTATTTTTTTGTCAACTTTATTTCCAGAATTTCGTAGATAGTAAAATTGATGTTGCGTTAAGAGTAATAAAAACTTTTCTGACCAAACTGATTGTTCTTGGACCAAACTTTTTGCATTTGTGCAGCCAGGTAGTGCAAAGTAAAACGCAAAAATGACGAGTGATATAATTGCTGAAACATTCATTTGAAATAAACAAGATAATTAATATTTTATTTTCAAGAATTGCTTTGAATAATTAATTGTCATCATAATATATATCAATGTGTAAATAATTTCAATTGTTATTGTTGCATCAAATAGAAATTGGAATTTTAATAATTATATACTTACGTAATCTCATTTTGAACCAATTAAAAACTCTTCATGCAGTGACTTTGAATAAACAAATTTTAAAATCAATTGTCAGAGTCAATATTTCAAAGTATTTACTGGTCGACAGCCAAGGAAGCAGTGGCTTTTTCTAAACAAAATATGACAATTTAAACTATCGAACACAAACCACATCGATAGAACACACACACACTGTGATTTTTTAAAGATAAGCTCATTACTAATTACAAAATTTCTGGTTTTTCCAAATATATAGATAAACTAACAAACATAAGACAATCAACGTTTTTTTATTTTTTATTTTCTATTTTTTGATATCCTAAATGATAAAAATAATAAAATAAAATTTTAAAATTCACAGAAAAAGAAGAAAAAAAATTAAATAAATCTTAATTGGTTTTATCGAAATGAATAATTTTATTTTTTTAAATATAATTCGTGGACTTTGTTACCTTATCATTTTTATTTTTTAAAAATAATATTGTCAGTTAATTATTGGCCCATGTGACAACGATAATTTTTTTTGTTCATAGATTTTTTTTTCGTGATAATAAAATGTTTAAAACTTTTTTTAATAATTATTTTTTGTGTGTTATTAAGATGATGACATATCGATTGATTAATTTGACATTGTGTCGTTTTATTTTATTTTTATTTTATCATAAAAATCATATTCTTGATATAGAATTTAATCACATGATAAACAGTTTGTCTCTAATAATTATTAACAAAATATAATTTAATTTTTCATTTGAAAAAATCATATTATTTATTATTATAAATAATTTCTTTTTACAATTATCTAGCTGAAACCAATAATTTTAAATTATTTAATCGAAAAAAATTTTAATTCCCTCAATTAATCACAGAGAAAATATATTCCATTAGCTTTTAAATCAACTGGATGATCAAATAAAATATCGTAAATTACATAGCGAATTTACGTCGCGAAATATTTTAAACTTGAATTTCGCGATTTAGCTGCTTTCGACAATATGTAATCACTTTAAACGACCTTCGACAAGCAAGCATCCATTATAACCGACAATTTAAAAAAAACAAAAATATACTCCTCGTGGCAAAAATATAATCCTATCTCTCTTAGTCCACCATTGAATGAATCACTCTGTTTCTTTTTTTTAATACACATATCCAAACATAGTGTAAAGCATACACGTAGGATATAGTAAAATAAATAAGCGTGTATTAGTTAAAAAGCCGACGCGTGTGTGCCTGTAGTGATTAGGTTATTAGAAATATTTAATGGTAAAAATAATATATATTTCAACAAGTAAAAACAATGTTAAAACAAAAAAAATCAGCTGAATTTTCATCCGTTAAACAGCAATAATTAAATGCAACAATTGCAATTGGATGGTGTCTTAATTCTTGCCTCAGAAAATCAACGTAGAGTGAGTCATAAGAAAAAAAAAATACTTGTTTTATTCTGTTGTCTGCCAAGATAACCTTTTTGTCTTTAGTTTTTATTTTTACAATAAAAATATAAACAAAATCTATTGAATTATTTACATTTTAATTTATAATCAAATACTAAATTTTCATAAATTTTATTGACAATGTTCTTCTTGTTTGTTTGTTTATTTGTTTGTTTTTTTTTTTTCATCAATTTTAAAAAAAAAAAAAACAGAATATTTTGTGATGAAATAAAAAAAATGCGCTGGCATTCAACCTGCAATCAAAGCTATATTTTTGACCACTTGTTGAACACTCGCGATATGTTGATTATTTAATTTATTTCTTCAAAGTTGACACAGCTTATTTATTTATTTTTTTTTCAAATAAAATATTTCATATGTAGGTCGTAATATGTTAATGTAATTTAAAATTATATTTGGGACGCTTTGCATTATCATTTTATTTAACAGTTTTATGAATAATAAATTTTTTATTTTTTGTAATATCTTCTGATGCCTCGCTAGACTTTCATACGGGCTAAGTAAAAATATATATAAAAAAAAAAAAAGAGAAATGAAGAAGGGGGCGGTGCAGCATCTTTAGACGTGGAGGAATTGTTTTTTTTTTTTCCTATTTTTATCGTAGGGCTTTTTCTAACTTGACCCTAATATTTTTAAAAATATATCCATTTCTTAATCCAATAATAGACCAAGCTGTAATGATTATTATTTATGTTTCAGACAGATTGCTGCAATTGATAATAAATATATTTAAACCCCACGAATAACAAGTGTTGAAGAAAATATTCTTTTATGGTTGAATTGAAAGTTTTGTTTGGTTTATCGGATTTAAACGAGCCAATAATGAATCCAAGAAGTGAAGAAGACTTTAGTATTTGTCGTGCAGATGCAAGTCCAGGACAAAATTATGTTGTTAAATTTACACCACCATCTGACACAAGAATTACTTCACGTGGTAGTTACAGTTCACCAGGTGTTATGAGTAAATCAGTGCCACGACGTAAATCAGACATTAAAACTAAAACAAATAGATCATTAAATTTTGATATTGGTAAAAGAACATATCATCAGCCAACAAATAGTTCAACAAATAAAACAAATTTAAGTCGTTCAGCTAAAATGTTAAAATCATTAAATATTGATATCAATAAAATTAATACTGGCAGTGCTAAAAAAATTAATAAAACACTAAATTTTGATAAAACACCAAGCCCAAAAAGATTATCAACAAATAAAAATAATAAAAGTAAACGTAACATGTCAAATTTAACACTTGACTCACCAGGTATTATTAAAACATTGCAATATGACAGTTCAAGTGAAACATCAGATGCAAGTCCAATGAATTTATCAACTGAATCAATTGATGAAAATCAAAATAAAACACCATCATCAAATAGTAATAATAAAAAAGCTAAAAAATCATTGAGTTATTCATCACCATCATCGAATGGTAAATCACCAGATTTCAGTGTTTTATCACCAGGTTTAAGAACAGAATTACGTGAAAAAATTGATAATATTGTACAAGTGGATAATTCAACACCAAAATTTATAAATTTTAAAAATAAAATAACTGATAATATTGCTGTTAGTACACCAAGAAATTTGTTTAATAATTATAGTGATGACGATGATGATAATAATTTAAAAAACGAAAATAAAAAAATGAAAGGTAAAAATAGTTGTGATGAAATAGTGAAAGACAAAAAAGAGGTGGAATTTAATGAAAAAGAAGGAGAGGAAGATGAAGAATCACCTGAAACACCGAAAAATACAATTTGTGTTGTACCAGAAAGTATGAGTGCCATTAAAAAGAGTCACAGAAAAGAACGTGTTACTGGTCGTTTATTAAAATTAGAAAAAAGTAATATTGAAAAATCATTCAAAATGAATACTGATCATGATGAAAAAGAAGAAAATAATATATCAACAACACCAGAAACAAAAAGTTTAAGAAATACATTTAATCATACAATTGATTCAATTAAAAAATCACATAAAAAAGATAGACAAAATAAAAATAAATCATGTAGTATTGATTCAGATGATGATGATTTATCTGAAACTGGTTCATTATTTGATTATTCAGCTGAAAAATTGAATGACAATGATGTTAATGATAATAAAATTGATAAAATTCCACGAATAATAATTCAAGAACAACAATCAATAAATGATAATGAAGAAATTGTAAATCAAACAACAACAAGTAATAGTACAACAACACCAGAAAATAAATTCGATTATTTACGTCGTATTATGACTGATTCAATTAAAAAATCACACAAAAAGGTAAAAGATTTAAATAAGAAAACTGTATTTAAACCACGAACATTAGAAAAAGGTCTTGATGACGAAAGTGACAATAATAATATTACAAATGAAGATAAAAATCGTTCTGGTACACCAGAAAATATGAACTCAAGTCGTTTATTACTTGATAAATTTAATTCAGTTAAAAAATCACATAAAAAAGATAAACATCGTATAACTGGTTTTACACAACAACGTCAAATTAATTTATCAAATACAAAATCAAGCATTGATGATGACAGCAATTACACACAACAAATTAATGAAGCAAGTACCTCAAAAACAGCTGATAATAATAAATGGCAATTAACTAATTTAGGTACATCATTACTTGATAATAATAATGAATCAAATCCACTTTGTACATCACCAAACAAACGAAAAAATCCAACAAATGAAAATTTACAAATATCAAATAGTAGTGGTTGTTGGAAAATTGAAAATGAATTAAATAATGAAGAATTTAAAATATTTACTCCAATTAAAAAAAAAAAACCATTGAAAATAATATCAACAACAACAACAACTGATGATAAAAAGTTATTGGCTGATGAAAGTATTGAAATTGGAAGATGTGAAACACCAAAGCTGTCACAAGAAACAGATGATGATAATAACAACTTCAAAACACCAATTAAATCAAAAAAAATTAGTACAGATGATTTAAGAGTTAATGAAGAAATTAATGATGAACAAGTTGATGATATTAATGGTCGTTTAACACCAGAAAATCAAGCTCTACATCCACACATAACTGGTCTAAGTTCAATTAAAAAATCCCACAAAAAAGATAAATGGACCAAATCAACAAAACGTACATCATACTTATTAAAAAAATTCATTGACGTTAAAAATACTGTTGACAGTCCAATGAAAGAAAATAAAACAAAAACATGGCGTACAAATATTGACAATCAATCATCATCAGCAGAGAGCTTGGAAAAATGTGATGATGAAAATCAAAGTAACAACAGTAATAGTCCAAAAGCATCAACAAGTTATTCAGCAGTACTAACTGACACAAATTCGCCAACAAAAACACCACCAAATACACTGGAAACAAAAACATATCTTCGTTTATTACAAACAACATCAATAAAACGTTCACACAAAAAAATGCGTGATAAAAAAAAACAAGAATCAATTATATTCGATCCAGATTTATCAGATGATGGTTCAATATTCGATGAATCAGACAAGAAAAATAATTCAAATGTTACTGATTTAGATAATCATGATTGTCTACCTCTGGAAGGTGATGATGATGATGATGCAAACATGAATGATCTTACTGAAAAGGTAATAATAATCAATTAAAAATTTTAATTTTCCAATTATAATTAACATATTTTGTTCGTTTTAGATGACATGTTCAAAACGTCGATGCAGCAGTGGTAATAAATCTGATGATGGATCAATATTTGGCTCTGATTCTGAGCAACAAATAACACCACGAAGACGCAATGTTAAAATGATTAAAAATGATACAACTTGAATAACAATAAATTGGTTCTTTTTTTTTATTAATTGTTAATTTTTATATTGAAAAAAAAAAAAAAAGGAAAAACACAATAACAGAAAATTTTATAAATAGCGTTGAGTCACATGACTGTTGTTGGCATACTCAAGATGTTGTTGTCAAGTACAACATAATAATAATTTTTTTTAATTATCTCATTATAGAATGATTACATCGTTTAATGACTAATCATCAAATATAGGCGGTTGAGGTTTTTAATTTTTTATTGGACATTAGTTGCTTTATAATATTAATTAATAAAATTAGATATTAAGGCATATTATCATCAAATTAATCAACAATAACTTGCAATTATTCATGAGGAAATATTGATTTATATTATTATTTTACAATATTCCACGTGTTAATTTAAATGTAAAAACATTTCAAGCTGACGGTAGTAATTATCATTGAACCGTGTGTCATTGTTTAATAATTGAAGTATAATTATCAAGCCAATTATTTTACAATTGACTGTAAGCTTAAACTATTAATAATTATTGTCATAATTAAATATTATGATGACAACAATGAAACATTTGCACTTTTTATAAAATAAATTATATTTAACGTGCCTTAATAATAATAATTCATTATCTCATTATTAAATTGACGTTTTTATTTTGTAAAATTTAAATCACAAACGTTCAATTCAAACTATTATTATATTATTATACGTCAAGTTTATCAGTCGTAGTGTTATTGTGATATGTATATAATTGTTTCCATTCTTTTTGTCATTTTTCTTTAAAAAATTTCTTGAATAACAACTTTTTTTTTTTTTCCTAATTAATTACAAAA
>JAPYYR010001621.1:0-13990 GCA_030523065.1 Aphidius colemani
TCGTTTGTGAGTCTATCTTTATAATACAATCCCTTACCAAACTACGAAAGAAGTTTCACTTCCCTCGAGCGTATCACACACACACTAATTTTTTTTATTCAAGACTTTTTTTCTTTTTACCAAACAGTTATTGATTTAAATAAACAATATATTTCTTTTTTTCAAAATGTTTTCGCCGAGAAGATTATTTCGACCGACGAGAACGATTCTCCTTTTTTCATTTAAAAACTTTTCTCAGAGTACAAAATCATTACTTGTCAAGTAAGTTCGAGTCACATTTAAAAATTGTTTTTTGGCAGTCGTACTTGAAAAAGACTACCTTACGCCCGTATTTTCATGTGTAAAGTTTCCAATACACACATTGATAAAAACTACACACTCTTTTTGAAATTCCCAATGGCAAACCACCAATAAAACTACACATTGTTTGTAGATGTGTTTTTTTTTGTTTTTCATAAACTGATGCAGCCTTCTGATGACTAAAAGTAACTAATGCCCTGTTTACATTTTGTCAGAATACAGTTGAGCTTGCTAATGTTAAATCTGACTTTCGAGGCTTAGACCAACATATATTAACATGAAGTGTCCATGTAGGCTTGGGAACAACAAAAAAAAATTAATTCGACAAAACAAAAAATTAATAATTGAAACATTTATTTTTTGGATATTTCACGTCTTTCGTTTATTTAAATAATGAGTAATAAAGAGCAGTGAAAAAATTGAGGTTTTTGAGGGTCATAAATCAAAGATTTATGTTTTGTTTTTATTATCAGTGTTATCATTGATATAGTAATATCAATGACACTTTCAATGATATTATTAATGATATAAATAATGATATCAACAATAATATGTACCAGAAATGTTAGTATTGTTTTTTTTTAATTTATTTATCTCGTATCACTCGGCACTATATATTTCATAATTTATAATTTTAGTATATTGTTTTAATTTTTTATTTTCATGAACGCCGCAAGCTGACAGCTGCATTTGTGCAAACGGTAATACACTAAGCAATGCATACGAACACACATTCATTTCAAGCATATCTCCTTTCTTACTCATAGTCACTCACTCACTCGCTCTCATAAGGTATATGGGCAAAGGCTTGTAAGTCGCGCATGGTAGGTATACTACGAGATTCTGCTGAAAATTTCAGATGGTAAACTTTTTTCAATTTTATGTCTACGACGCTTTGTTCCTGAGTGATTAACGTTTTGCGTTCGAATTTTGGATTAATTAAAAAAA
Organism: Aphidius colemani; assembly: GCA_030523065.1. Taxonomy (NCBI): domain Eukaryota; kingdom Metazoa; phylum Arthropoda; class Insecta; order Hymenoptera; family Braconidae; genus Aphidius; species Aphidius colemani. The sequence continues at coordinate 1,249 of JAPYYR010001621.1, forward strand.
CAAATTAATCCGTGGAAGGTAATTTCACACATATGAATAAAGACGCCATAATGATAATAATTCACGACAAAGAAAAAGATGTACTATCTAAAATTTTATGCAGAACCTCGTCGTGTACCCACCATGTGCGACTTACAGCACATCCTGTATGTGAGGAAACTTTTCAGGTGCAAGATGTCAAGCATCATGACTACAGTCATTTCGCTGCAAAATATCGTGACCCATCATCACTTATTCTTTTCCTTTCTTTAGCTTTAGATTTTTTAATAAAACTCACCCTTAATGAAGCTGCCTTGATCCAAACTTGATCAATGAAAATACGTTTTGATACTTGTATTTTTTTCAAGATCGTCCTGTTGAAGTTTAGATCAGGGAAACCTTAACTTATCCTCGATAAGCCCAGCGTAATCACAAAAGTTATTTTATTTATTAGTTATTGCAATTATTTTTTTTTTAGATCCATAAATTATTTTTCCATAGATAAACCAGACGCCAAAGATAGCTTAGTTATGTTTTAAGACTGGCCCTAATATATACGAGCTTCATAACTTCTTAGAGAGTACGGTTTGCCGCGGTGATCGAGCGGTCTAATCGGCCCACTTATCCCATTAAATTTTTACTTGGTCGGTTCGATTGGCGCATTTTTAGTAAAAAAAAATTTCTATTTATGAGACAAAAAGTTCTCGATAATAGAATATTTCTTCTTGCAAAAAAATTTATTTGGAATGAGAAAAAATCGATTTGGATTAAGACGAAGACTTCTTAATCCCAATAAAAAAAAATATCTCGAATTATGAAAAAACTTGAAACAAACTGTTCATGTTTTTAGAAGTATACTCCTCGGATTATGAAGGGTTGTGTCTCCGTTCAAGACAGTATCTTTTTCTTTCATCAATATGTATTCTTTATTTATTAGAGATTCAAAAAAAAAAATGAAAATTATACAATTCAACTTTTTATTCTGTAATTTTTTTTCCCTCTTTTTTTTCATCTAATTTTTGTACATGTACAGCAAGACGCTAATTTTTTTGCTGCCCAGATGGTTTTTTTTTTTTCTAATCGCGGGACTAGAACTTATGACTGTAAATACCTTATCTCTTTACCTAAACATGTGCCTTGAGCACATGACCACGGGCGCGATACGTAAATGAGAAGTTATTTGTTTCACTTGAGTGACGATAGATAAAAAAAAAGTTTATTTCGTTACTCAAGTAAAACAAATAACTTCTCATTTGCGTATCGCGCCCGTGGTCGAGCGGGCTAAGGCACAGGTTTAGGTTTAGAGATAGACATAGGGTATTTATGACCATCGGTTCGAGTCCCGCGATGAGAAAAAAAAAAAATCTTAGGCAGGAAAAAAATTAGCATCTCGCTGTACATGTACAAAAGTTAGAAGAAAATCATAGTGGGAAAAAAAATTACAGAATAAAAAGTTGAATTGTATAATTTTTATTTTTTTTTTAAATCTCTAATAAATAAAGAATACATATTCATAGATGAAAAAGATATTGTCTTGAACCGAGACACAACCCCTGCATGATTCAAGAAGTATACTTCTAAAAACACAAACAGTATGCCTTGAATAAAGACACTTTTGTTTATATCTCAAGAAGTAAACTTCTAAAAACATGAACAATTTGTCTCGAACCAAGACACTTTTGTTCATAGCTCAAGAAGAATACTTCTAAAAACATGAACAGTTTGTCTCAAACCAAGACGTTTTTTTCATGATTCGAGAAATTGAGAAGTCTTTGTCTTAATCCAAATCATTTTTCCTCATTCTTGCAAGAAGAAAACTTCTATATAACAGAAATTTTTTTTTCAGTGTACTCTTTCTCGCTCTCTCTCTTTTATGGCACAACAGAAAAAGTTCAAATAGTAATTAATGATGAATCAATATAATTTTTTTTTTTAAATAAGTTTTAATCATTGTATCTCGATCAAGTTCTAATCGAAAACGTAACGCCAAACTTGATCACGTTTAACGTTACACTGTTAAAAATGTCAGTCTGAAATTTACTGTACAAGTACACTAAATCATTTTTTGTACACGGTACAAGAAAATCATTTCGACTACTGTACTGTAATATTTGAATAAGATGCTAGAATTCCACTGCACAGTATAGAAAAATATTTATACTACTGTAGTGTAATTTTCGAGTAGGACGCTAGGATTTTATTGCACAGTACAGGAAAACCATTTCTACTACATTAGTGTAATTTTCGAGTAAGATGCTAGGATTTTAATGCACAGTACAGGGAAACCATTTTTTCTACTGTAGTGTAATTTTCAAGTAAAATGCTAGAAATTTGGTGCATAGGAAGGCACTGGAAAAATAAATTTTATATTTACGAGTTTTGTGATTTTTCAAAAAAAATTGTATAGCAATTCATTTTTTAATGAATAAATTATTTTTGAATTCGACATAACGATTTTTATCACTTATTAAATCCATCGAAAAGACTCCAAAGAGACTCGAACCTACATGCCTAAACTACCTAACCATTACTAAACCGAATGTTCTAGCGCCGCACCATCGGGGTGACTTGTAAATGGAGGTGTTTTTTTTTGGATGATTAAAGAAACTGAACAAATAAAATTTCTACTACTGTATAATTTTCATGTAAAATGCTATAATTTTACTTGACAATTACTGCACACGACTACAAATGATTTTCAAGTATATGAGGTGCCGGGTTCAAGTCAAAGTGATATTAAGTATTTCCGGTGTGATTTTTTCAGACAAATAAATTAATTCTCATATAAATAAACTAATTAAATTGTTTAAACAATCGTAAAATATTCTGTTTTATTAATTTAATAAATTTTTGGAAATCTTGGCCAAGTATTAGTAGCCAAGCGTAAATTGGTGTCAATCCCTAAGCCTCGATCAAGCATCGACCAAGACTGGCAGCCGAGTCTAGTTTAAATTTCACCAGGCTTCCTTCACGGGTTTATTGTTTGATTAATAACTCGTTTATTTATCAATAAAAAATTAGAAACTTTGTCAATAACTTCTTTAACCTATAATGAATAAATTAGCCGCTTAAATATATATGCAATTCAAAATTTTCACCGTACTTTTTTCGATCAAAGTCTGACTAACGTATTTTCCCACCGGCTTTAGATGCACAATAAATATAAATAAACGAAACGATTAAAATAAAATTTTATTATTTTTATTACTATCGCTGAGCTATATTTGATATACTTGCCAATTTTCAAAAACATTTATTAACAATTGACCAAATTATCACGACTATATTTTTTTTTCTTTCATCTATTTTGAATTTTCAATTATTTTTCATTACAGCAACGTCGCATTTTCTTGGGCTCTGAGCGCTAAGCGTGTTCTACGATCCGGACTCTCATCCATAAGATACTATATACATGATAGACCCTTTTAGAAGTTAACTTGGATTTTTTTTCAGCATCAATCCGGCTTGAGAGCGAACTTAGTACTAGCCCGATAATATTGTATGCATTAGAATATTTCACTGACATTTAATTCATTGCTCCCAATAAAATTTTGATCAATTATATCTTTTGAGACACGGTTAACATAGAGAACAATAAAAATGCAGTAAGGTGACAATCAGGTAAAATAAATATGTAATTGCAGACTACACTTATGGAATTGAACTTTCTGCACAACAAGAATGAGTTTGTTGCAAACTTAAGGCCGCTCGTAACGGAACCGCTTCCTCAACTGATAGCACCATCATTACCATGCACTTCTTCACCCCAACCTGTTATCGAGTTTCCCGAAGACAAGGTAGATAAAGATCGTTCGTATAAAAAATTTGAATTTGATATTGTATCTAGTGTGATGTTTTTATTAACTATGGAAAAAAACACAATAAAAAATTGAATTAGGTATTAGACCACTCTAAAACTGAGCCTTAACTAACCTAGCTGTTGACACTACATGATTTGTCTTTTTTTGGTGCTACAATTATTGTCGCTATTAATTGTTGTATTTACTTACCAGAATAGCTATTCTTGACTTAACTTGACTCTACACTGTAAAAAAAAACTTCCGAATTTTAGAAATAATTTTCTTCGCAAAAAGCGGTTTGAAATATAGTGTTGTTTGAAACGATAAATGGTCAAAAAAAACTTCTAAATGTAACCCTCTCCTTCTTGACATGAGCACTATTATGATTGTTGTATTCGATATGTTCCTTGTTCTAAAGTTATGCCATAAGGGTGTTTGATTCAAGCCATTGCTGTTTGCAAAAAGACAATTGTCATTTATTTAAAACGATATAATGGTTGTTCAAATGACGGATGACTTATAATAGCAAAAATTAAAGATCGACTAAGAAATGTCAACTACCCCTACTGTTAAGTACATTGCACAGGCGTGACTATGCTTATTTTCAAACTGTTGATGTAAAACAAAACAAATTATATTTCGGCATACGTTGATGTGGTTTCGTTGACAACGCATTAGATTCTCATCCGAGAGTACAGGGGTTGAAGTCCTTGTCAGGGTCTGTTTTTTGTGCTAAAGTATTTATCTTGCAAACAACAAACAAAAAACAAATAAATGATATAATTGTTGACAACTAAATAACACATTTTTTTAATAATAATATGTACGAGCTTATATTAACAAACTAAATTTTGCGTTTGGCCATAGCAAAAATTATTATGATACACAAAAAAAAAATGTCTGTGTGAGTAGTACGCCCGAGGGAAGTGAAACATCTTTCGTAGGTTTCTTTTATTAGTTTTTTATATATTTATTCATTTTTATTAATTTCATTAATAAAATTAATAGATGAAAATATTTTTAATTCGCAAAAAAACAATACCAATATCGATAACGTTAATAATATTATCCAAATGAATATCAAAAATAATATTTATTACATCAATAATAACATAAATAATAATATTGATGTAATAAGATAAATGATAATATCAATAATTTTATTAGCATGGTTGAAGAGTTCTCTTGATTTTGGAGACTGTATCAATTCACGATCAGATTGCCTGTAAAAAAAATCAAGTAAATATATATATATATATCGAGCAGAGTGAGTTGACGTCGATTTTATTGTACCTAATATCTTCGTTTGAACTAATCAAAATGATTGATTATTATTATTATTATTGATTTTTTAATCTTTTATCTTTTTTTTATTACAAGTATATGATTTATACGCTGTTTATTAATATGTTAAAAAAAAGTGTTGAAAAAATGGTTAAATGTAGTGTTAAATAAAGATTTTAAAAAAATGTTCAAAATAGTTCAAAAATATCATATACAATAAAAATGACTTCAACTCACTCTTCTCGATATATTATTATTATATATAATAATTCTCTCGATTGTTTTTATAGGCAATCTAACCGTGAATTGATACGGTCTCCATAATCAGGGAAACTGTCGACCCTGGTTATTAGTACACTGGAAAAAAAAAATTTAATTTATAAAACAAAAAGTTCTTGATAATGGAAAATTTCTTCTTGCAAAAAAAATGTATTTAAAATAAAAAAAAAAAATGATTTGGATTAAGACAGAGACTTTTAATCCAAATCAAATAAAATTTCTCGAATCCGGAAAAAAAACGTGTCGGTTTGAGACGAACTGTTCATGTTTTTAGAAGTATACTTCTTGAATTATAGATAAATATGTCTCGATTGAGACAAACTATTCATGTTTTTAGAAGTATACTTCTTGGATTATGTATAAATATGTCTTGGTTCGAGACAAATTTTTCATATTTTTAGAAGTATACTTTTTGAATTATGAAGGGTTGTGTCTTGGTTCAAGACAATAATAATAATAATAAAATTATACCTTTTATTCTGTGACTTTTTTTTCCGCTTTTTTTTTTCTACTGTTTGTACGTACATCGAGACGCTAATTTTTTTCCTGCCTGAGATTTTTTTTTTTTACCCACTGCGGGACTCGAACCTATGACCGTAAATACCATTTCCAACTCTAAACTCAAACCTGTGCCATAGCCCGATCGACTACGGGCGCAATCCGGTAATGCAATGTTATTTGTTGTACTTAAGTGACAAGATATAATTCTTTCCTTATCTTTTACTTCTATGAACATAAACAGTTCGTCTTAATCTAAGACAAATTTATCCATAATTCAAGAAGTATACTTCTTAAAACATGAACAGTTTGTCTCAAACTCAAAGTATCTTGATCACATCTTGAACAGAGAAAATTATTTTAAAAAATTATTTATTTTAAAATGTAAAACTTGATCATCTTTTGATCAAGTTTTTATCAGGTTCACTTGATCAAGATTAGGTCAAGTATCTTGATCAAATCTTGATCAGGATTCGTTCAGGCTTCCTGAAATAAGGTAACTTGGTCAATACTTGATCAGGATCGGATATCAAATCCGTCGAGCCTGACCAGATTTCCACTCGGGTTAAATTGGTGTCAATCCTCAAGCCTCGATCGAGCATCGACTGAAACTGGCAGCCGAGTCTTGGTTACATTTTGCCAGGCTTGGGCCATTACTTGGCCATGTTGTATTCTCTTTCACGGGTTACGTCTTTGCGTTTTTTCCAAATCGACCAGACTTCTTCCGTTCAGTTGGTAAAATTTCACAATTTTTTTTCGTCTCTTTCTTATGAGCTCGTTTCTTTTTTCGTGTTCATATATTGGCTGCAATTTATAAATTTATATTTCGTTATTGCTTCCAAGTTTTATCTTTTTATCTTTATCGATCGCTTGGACATTTATGTCAACAAAATTTCTATAATTTTAAATCTATAAAAATGCGTTAAAGCATGGGTTCAGTAAATAGGACGTCGTAGGTTTAAACCAGGTTAGGATACAAATTTAATCTAAAAAAGCGGCTGCAAAAGTCAAATTCGATTTCATGGTGTAAATCTTACAAAAAATAGTTTAAGCCATTATTTCTTATAGTTTAGATTTTCGATGCAGTTTTAAAAAAATTAAATTTGTATTCTAACCGGGTTCGATCCTACGACTTTCTATTTATTGATCTTATGTTCTAACGTGCCAGACTATTTTTACAAGCCGGAAATAGAAAAAATTTTGTACAGATAAGTTACGAGGCTATCCATACAAATATAATCGATCTAAAAAATTAAAAGAGAGCTATAACCCGAGGTATAGATGATTCTCCACAAGTAAATGATTGCTGCAGTAAATTTTTTTTTTTTCGAAAACAGTTTATTTTGTTCGAAATAACTGAAATTGAATCACACTCTACGCTTTAACTTATTCTAAAGTAAATCATTTTTATATTTCATTTAATTCGATTAATAACATAAATATAATAATAACTGATGAAATAATAATGACATCATCTGCACGAAACAAACAGAATATTGTTTATACCAAGACTTTTTTTATTTTTATTACAAACCAATTATTGTTCAAAATAAACTGTCATCTTCTTTTTTTGAACATAATATTGCCACGAAGTTTTCCCTGGCTTCAAGAACAATTTTTATCATTTTTAACCAAAAAATTTTTCAGCGTACTAACAATTCATTTTTCTAATACGAACATATGTTATCATTGATATTTAAAGAAAAAAAATAAAAGATTTTGGTATAATCTCTCTGAATCTCGATAATCATTATGACTTAATAACGCTTGAATAATGCATAAAAGCTTTTATTATTTTGCTGTTTGGAAAGCTTTTTGATAGTATCACTTATAATAATTGGAATTTTATTACTCAATAACATTTTTATAGGCTGGATACGAGATGCCAGGGATGCAGTATCGAGATAGTGCTGATGAATCTCGAAGACATTCAAAAGTCACTGGAATTACGTTGGACAACTTTAGACTACTCTCCGTTCTAGGTCGCGGTCATTTTGGCAAAGTCATTCTGTCTCAATACAAGAACACTGGTGAATATTTCGCAATAAAAGCTCTGAAAAAAGGCGATATTATTGTAAGAGATGAAGTTGAGTCTTTACTCTCAGAAAAAAGAATATTCGAGGTTGCCAATACTACTAGACATCCATTCCTTGTCAACTTGTTTTCTTGCTTCCAGACTGAGGTTAAAAACACTGATTTAAAAGAAATTTGCGCCCATTATGTTAACAAAAAAATAATAATTTTTTTTTATTTTGTTTCATTTTTTCCAGGCTCATGTATGTTTTGTTATGGAATATGCTGCTGGTGGCGATTTGATGATGCATATACATGCAGATGTATTTGGTGAATCCCGAGCAGTGTTCTATTCAGCCTGTGTTGTTCTTGGTCTTCAATATTTACACGAAAATAAAATTATTTATCGAGATCTAAAGCTCGATAATCTTCTTCTCGATACTGAAGGCTATGTTAAAATTGCTGATTTTGGACTGTGCAAAGAAGGAATGGGTTTTGGTGATAGAACAGGAACTTTTTGTGGAACTCCCGAATTTCTTGCTCCTGAAGTACTCACAGAAACTTCATACACTAGAGCTGTTGATTGGTGGGGACTTGGCGTTTTAATATTTGAAATGCTGGTTGGTGAATCTCCGTTCCCTGGTGATGATGAGGAAGAAGTTTTTGATTCAATCGTTAACGACGAAGTAAGATATCCAAGATGTCTGTCACTCGAAGCGATTGCAATTATGAGAAGAGTAAGCAAAATTGAAATTTCAAGTAAAATTAACAAACTTTCGACAATTTGTATGACCCTTTTTTTTATAACAGTTACTCAGAAAAAATCCCGACCGGAGACTTGGAAGTAGTGAACGAGATGCTGAAGATGTTAAGAAACAAGCTTTCTTCAGACACACTGCGTGGGACGATCTTCTACTTCGGCGTGTTAAGCCACCTTTTGTTCCAGTCATCGTATGTCTTCGTTACTGAATTTGAATTCTAAATACATTCCAATGTAATAATTTCTTTTCAATTTTTTGCATTTTAGCATTCTGTTGAAGATGTGAGTAACTTCGATGAAGAGTTTACTTCTGAAAAACCTCACCTGACGCCCCCAAAAGATCCACGACCATTGGATGACATGGAACAAAGCCTTTTCAAAGATTTTACGTATATGGCTGATTGGTGTTAATGGATAACAGCTTCACTTTTGTCCAATTATATCAAGTCCAATATTCATTGGAAGGAGAACCACTGAGATGAAATAAGAAAATAATTTGAAAAAATAAATAAAATGTTCTTATCTTTATAAATCTCATGATCAATCGATCACTTTATGTACATTATATACTATTCTAAAGAATTGTAAATCACTTCTTATGCTGTTTCAATAGACTTAGCCTTTTTAATTGTAGAAATTAGTCGTCCTATTTGATTTTTCCAATTTTTGAAATTTATTTATCTTGGCATGATTTTTTTTTTGTTTTGATGAATATTTTTCTTCATAAGCATAGTTAAAATGAAATTCCAAAAGTGGCAGCAATTTGATTTTTAGCTTTCAATAATACTTTATTTTTTTAATTGTTTGCCATCGTGGAACTGTTTTTCGGTATAACGAAAAAGCACTTATGTTAATCACCGAGGGAATACGTCAGGATATCGGATTTGTAATGTCATCACCCTGGTAGAAATAATCTGAAATATTCTACGAGGTGAATTTATAAATATTGAGTTTTTTTTTAATGGATTGATTATTTAAGATTAATGCGATTGATTGTTACATAAAGTTGTGTGGTGTTATTCTTTTATTTAATAATTTTTATTGATTTTAAATTGCGCCCTATTACTTGTCCAATAAAAAAATGCGCTTGCAAGAATATTAGTAATAAATTATATCAATTACAAAAATAAAATTATAAATAATACACAAAATAAATAATAAGACTACTCCTACTATTACACCAAAATTATCACTCGGTTTTAATATCCTTTATTTACAAGTTGTATATTCAATTTACCATCGAAAGACTTGATCGATTGAAATGAGGGCTTTATGGGTGCCCAATAAATTAAAATTTTAGCTCTGTTTGATGGGAAAATGACTAATCAAGTTTAGTCAATGAATATTGGAGTTTAGTAAATTGTAGAAATAATTTTAATTAATTATTTTCAATACATAATTGACAAATTAATTACCTAAATGCGCAGTAAGTTTTGCACAACTAAATAAAAATATATCATCATACGTGGATTTAACGCTGTGTCTTAAGTCACGGTATATTGGCGTATACATGTGTATATAAATATAACTAGATTATTTCACATGTCATCCATGTAGTTCCCATTAATTTTTAGATAAAGACGTCAGTTCGAGGATCGTCCCTGAAAACAATGTATGTTTCGTCAGAGGACTTCAGGAACATCGATTTTTTTGAAAAAACTTTGCGGACCGTCCTCTAAATCCAAAAATGTCCCCACAAACAAGTATGGACAGCTTGAATTTTGGCCACGATCCTTAATGTGTATGTTTAGTGTACCAATGATTTTGAGGACATCATTCGATTAGTTTTGATTATGTTCGACTAAGCTTTCAGAAAATTAAAAAACGGTTATTTTAACTTGAAAAATAATATATATAATTTTTAACAATATTATGATTACTATTTTATTATTAGTTTTCATTTTGAGAACTAATAGAATAAGAAAATGAAATTAAATAGCTAATTGCGCGGTTTCTAAAGAACATTTTTGAATGAGAGGGTAACGTAACTATTTCAAGTTGATTCATTAAAATTCCTATTTTTAAAAAAAATACCGACATGTCCCCAAAAGCATGTTTACACAAACATATATACGTATATAAATATATATATATATATTCATTGTATTATATTATCTATTTTTTATCACTCTAAATATATATTATAAATATTTAATATATATTATATGTATATAAAACACATTTTTAAACATGCCTGCAACTTGCTGACTCCGGTAATAGCCCCAAATTCAGGCCCGTCTTGCTCTCTTGGTGAAAAACGTGATTTATCGATGATTATGGTCTACCACAATGTTCGTAGGTCTCACAATATTTTATCTAGTTGATTTTATTACATTTTTGATAATAACAATACAATAAAATCAGCGTTTCAATTCAATTAATCCAAATACCTTAATTAAAATTTTACAGGCTATTACTTTTTTTTTTTTCAATAATTGTAATAAAATACTAATTGCTCGAAAAAACCTGTGATTGTTGATTTGTAACCCATATGATTATTTTAAATTTTCAAGTTTATGAAGTCACCACCAATTTTTTCGAATAACTTTTTCAATTATTGAAAAAAAAAAAAAAAGTATAGCCTGTAAATTTTAATTAATTTTGTCTTAAGGTATTTTTTGATTTCGACCACCCCTTTTCCCCCTAAAACGACTGCGCCCCCCAAGAAATCAAAAAAAAATCTGGACCAGAGGAATTAAGGATAAATGTATCCAAAATTACAATTAACATAAAAATGATAAATTTGTATTAGATAATGATCGACGTATCAATAATAATAATGATAATAATAATTTCTATCATTATTACAAGCATTATTTTTATTTTCCATAAAAAAAAAAAATTTAACAACAAATAAAATAAATAAATCGCCGCATCAACATTTTATTTCATTTCAAAATAAAAAATCATTTTATTTTATTTTAGTTATCATTATTACTTTGAATTTTTGGAACTCAAGCTACGGATGATAGGACAAAGCAGGGACGCTGACTCTCCACCAGATCTTCCCCTCATTTCGAAATACGCGATTTTCTAAATGTTTTAACCGCAATTTCCCCCTTCACCCTTCAATTTACGCGAAAAAGTATGAACACTAAAAAATTAGCTTTTTCAATTTCCTACAATTTTTATTTGAACTATTTTCCTTTCCGACCTATAGCATGCCCAATATACGTAAAACTAACCCTTTTTATTTTTTTTCTCCCCCCAAAAAATTTTTTTGCGATTTTTCACCTTGACCATTCAATTTCACACCCTTATGAATTTTTTCGAAACATCTCACGCCGATGGTTGAATTTGAGCTAAGGAGACTTGACTATAATTCTAAACCTAAACAACATCAATTCCTTAGCTATTTATCCTTTAGTTTTTTTATTTGAATAAATAAATTACTGAAAGCAAATGGCTAAGAAATTAATGTTGCTTACTTTTTAATTTATAAAGAAATAGTTTGCACTAAAAAAATTAATTAATAAGCTACAGTCTTCCCTTGACCATTTGCCATTCGTAAACCAATAAAATAGAAATGATGGACTTTTTATTTATATGTTCAAATTAATTATATTTTGTAGATGAACCCGTAGCTATAAACAATCATAATTATAATAAGAATAACTGACCAATTTATTATACAGCGTTGATCCTTGGTAGAAATCGGTGTCGATTTTCGACTGATCGATACACATTCGATGTCGAATCGACATTCCAACCGAGCTCAATTTGACTTCGCTCGGATATGGGATTTCTAGTCCATAAAAAAAAAAAACTTAGTTATTTTTCAACTTATAAAAAAAAATTCCAAGATTTTTGTTGACCAGTACTTTAGTCGTGGATCCGAAGACTTTTTCAATGTTTTCAACGTATCAAGATAAAAGTCTCTAATCAAATACTTTGTTAATTTATTCATTATTGAATTATTTTCATTCTTCAATTGGTTTCCTAATACTCAATAAGTTGTTGAAAAAAGGTTGAATTAAATTTGAAAATTTTAAAACTAAAGAACCGAAAAACATTCGTGGATATAAATAAGTAAAAATTAATGTCAAGTGCTCATGCACCATAAGTGTTCTGTAGAAGAATTAAAAATTCTTCGCATGTTTTGCCAGAAACAATGGTCATCATTTTTTTT
>JAPYYR010001622.1:0-13960 GCA_030523065.1 Aphidius colemani
AGTATAATAGATTTTGTATCTGCATGTTGCTTAGCTGGATAAAATTAAATTAATATCCATGTAATACAATATAATACAGTATAAACATGCTTTATTCTGTCTTGAATTTCAAAATCTACAAATTGAACACATGTGCATTAATCATTGCACAAAATCATTGCAAATTCAAAAGTCTTTATTCTTAATTTTCTATTTTTAAATATCTTCACTTGCTTGTTGTCTTTTAAATCCAAGAAGAATAAGGACTTGCATCGAGATTCAACACTCATAAACCTTATTTTCAAATTCTTTTTTTATATTTCTATTTTTTTTCTTTTCTTACTTTTAGCTATTCCCGACCATCAACTCTTTTCATGCATTTATTTCAACATATATTATCGTCAATCCAACACGTACAACTTATTACTTCACAACTACCATCAGCTACATTTATATCTAACATACATACATATGAAAATAACAACCAAAAAGTCTCAACGCCACTCATCCCTTAACTTTAAAGTTGTTCATATCGCATTTGCACACTTATATATGTATAGACATTGCATAAAGTTGAATAAGGAAGCCACACAGTACTTTGAAACTAAATCTTTTCGTGTTGGTATGTGGGTTAGGTGGGTTAAAGATCTTTTGTATATATCTAACTCGTTTTACTGTGCTCTCTTTGTACAATTGCGACTGTCTGTGTGAGTGTCTGCATATCTTTCATATGTTCATCTAATGTTGGCATTATCTGTTAAATGCAAGTTTGCTTAAACACTTTGTTGACCACCATTTTCCTTTTTTTTCTGCACAAACTTTCTTCCCAGCTTCATGAATTATATGCTGATTGTTGATAAAAATTTAACATTTAAAAAGGTTTATTTATTATTTATTTATTTATTTATTAAACTAAGTAAATTTAAATTCAAAAATATAAAAAATAAATTTAATTGAAATTAATATACTAAATAGTGTTAAACTGTTGGGAGAAAAAATTATTATTTTACATAACACTTTTAATTTGTCACAATTACTTATCACACAATTTAATAAATTATTTTTTTTTTTTTATTTTTATTCTACTTTGTTTTTCAACACTGTCTAAGTTGTCTTAATTGTCAAAAACAGCTCGAGAGTAAGATGTCGACATTGTTTCGTTGACAGAAATGTCAGTCTATCACTTTTCAAATTAATAACCTTCCCTCAGGATGTTGTAGATATTTCCACAAGCTAAATATATAATAACTTGATTTTTTCATTTATATTATTTTTAATTTGTTCATTATTATTTCATAAAAATGGCTCTTGAAATTCAACAAAAAATATACAACAAATGAAATTTAAAATTAAAAAAAAAAACTAAACATAAATCTCAGCGTTTTTTTTTTTTTTTGCCATAATTTATTTGTTTTATGATGAATGATTTGCTTGATTGTTTTCTACGAAAAGTTATACAAATATTTATTCTCAACATTTGTCTTTTTCATGCTGAAAATTTTTTACTTTCCAATTTTTCCCTTCATCTTTAGCTGTTTTTTTTTTTTTGCCATTTTAAAATAGCCAATTTTCTTGTTTTGTGATTATTGAATTTAATTATATTTGAAACAAGAGAGTTTACTTTTTCTTTTCCAAAACTATCAGCTTGTAAAGTAAAAAATAATGTTTATTTGACTTGAATTTATCGAACTGACGCATGTGCCAAGTAAATTTACAGTAGTGCTTTCAGTATAATTCTCCAAGAATCACTATGTATATACATTTTATGTATACACATATCACTTTAAGAAGTTTGTCTATATATTTCTTTACATAAATTTTTAATATATATACTTTTTTTTTTATTCATCTAAACTTTAGTTTGCATATTGTATGAGCCAACATGTGTGTACTGTGTATAGATGTAGACATAATTCTAAAAACACCGCATTTTCAGGCAAATGTGGGAGGAGACAACATAAGACCATAATATTCTTCAATAACATAACACTAACAGAAACTTTTAATTAAACAATTTCCTGGAAAAAAGAAAAATAAATAATAATAATAATAAATTTGAAAATATAATTATCTAATTTTGTTGTTTGTTTAAATTAAATGTCTTGAGAAATTTCCAAAGTTTTTTGTTGATAAATGATGATAATATTGAAAATATAATTATTTTTTTGTTTAATTTTCAAATAAATTATTTTTTTATTTATTTATTTATACATTTGATTGATGACAATTGTCATTTTTAATTAAATGGATTATCTATTGATTATAGATGTGTTAATGTATGATAATATTTTAGACAATATTATGGGGTGAATTTTGAAATTTTGTTGTAATCAGAACAGTACTCTGTTGATTGTTCGTGTGAAGGATTACACTCAGTGTATATCAGGATGATAAATTAGGTGCTATTAACTGTCGAGTTTATCAGCAAACTGATGTTATAGAATTACGTTAATGATTATTTTATCATTTTGTAATTAATTTAAATGAACGTTGAATTTAAAGAAAAACCAAATGGTAAATCTAATTTTATTTTATTTTTTATTTAATAATAAATGTTCATTATTTATAAATAAATAATTTTATATTTTTTCATTTAAATTATTATTTTATATTGGCAATGGAACACTGCTAAATAATTAACACTTAATAATTATTTTTTAAAATTTCCAATTTCCGTTTTTAAATTAATTTTTGATGAAATTCTTTTTGAATATATATTTTTAAACAATTCGTAATGAATAATATATAATTTTTTTTTTTTTCTCTCGTTTTTTGACAGTCAAAGTATCATAAATTGATTTTCCATTTCCTCAATTAATTTTAAATGGCATGTCAAATATTACGATTTTTTTAAATTCCATTTTATTAAATATTTTCAAATATTCACCACTTCCGGTGTATATATTTGTTTATAAATATTATTTTTAGCATTGCATGTAAATTTCGAAAATATAAATATTTAAAATATCAAAATATTGAAATATCCTGAAACAATATCATATTTATATCATTTAAATTATTATTTTTCACTTGCAGTGAAACATTACTAGCTAATTAACTCAACAGAGTTTCTTTTTTCTTTTTTAAAAGTTTTTTATTTCAACATTTATTATGTAAATTTGTAAATGGAAAATTTGAAAATCATAAATGCATTAAACAACACGTTATAATATAATATAAAACAGACTATTCTGTTATTTTTTTAGCGTAAATAAATATACTTTTTGAATGTTAACGAAAACGGAAACAACAGTGAGGCCAAAAAATTCTTTAAAAAAATACAAAAACTGTAGCAGATAAAATTAGATCCACAATATTTTTGGTGTTAGTTTTTCAGCCATTAGAGGATATATATTTTCACGCCTCTAAACTTCCCCATATTTTTATTTATATTTATACTTTTTTCTATTTTTTCATAAGGGTAAATTTTGTTTTCTTTTATTTTTCATTCCATTTTATTATTTTTATTATTTCTTGCAATAAAAATATTCTCAGCTCAAGTGATTCGTTTACAAAAAAATATTGAAATGATATGTTTTCACCACGTGCATATACTTTTCTTTTTTTTTTCAAGTCAAATTTTTATATTTCTCCATTCATTCCTACAAACATATTTAAACATTTTTTTTTTAAAAAAATATATTTCAAATCAAACTAAATCCATCAACATGCATTTTTTGTATTTCATTTTAAAACAGACTATTTTTTTTATTATTATTTTAAAAATGTATAAATCAATATATATAAAATATTTATGAATTTTATCGATACTCATACGAACAATAGTCGTACAGTAAATACATAAAAATCGTGAGGCAGAGATTGAACAGAAAAAATAAAATTAAAAAATAAAAAACAATTTTACAAAAGAAAGAAGGAAAAAGCCTTCGATTTTTCTGAATGTTCCATATGGTATATATTTTCAAAGTAACTGGAAATAAAAAATACCAATATCAATTGATAAAAAGAAAAAAAAAAAAAAATGAATTACACAAAAAGAGCAGAATGATGAGTATATATATATAAATGTCCCTCTTTTATATTTGAAGGAATCTTATTTCTATTTTCTTGTCCTCATCGCAATATTGCTTTGTTTGAGTACAACTATTTTTTTTTTTTCTATTTTATATGCATGCAATGCATCTACCTATACACATTTATAAAAATAAAATGAACATGTATTATAGCAGGTATAGAATAATGTGTACTATGAATTTACGTATGGAACAAAAAGAGCCATGTTTTTGGCCAACTACATGTGAGTTTCTGCATCGTTAAAAAAAATATATACATATTAATAATAACATAATAATAATAGACAAAACCATTAAAAAACATGTCCGCCTTTGACGATAAAACGTAAACTTGTGTCGGGAATTTTTCTAGTACGCATTTTTCTATGCACTTGTGAAACCATAAGACTACAATTTTTTTATTTTTTATTTCCTTTTTTTTCCTCTTTTTAAAGCCTAGATTATTGTTTTTCATTTTAGAAAAAAAATCTATTATTGCTTTTTCAGTCTTTACTATTCAATGAATGAATTTTAAAAGAATTGTAAACGAAAAATGAATAAATTTCATTATTTTGGAATATTATTATTTAGTAATAAAAATAGCAGTGAAATTGCATGTTTGAAATGAAATGCAATGTCTTGTTGACATTGAAAAAAAAAATTTATATAAATAAAATATGTAACATCAATATTTTTATTGAATTAATTTCATTCAATAAAATAATAAAAATAAATATTTTTTTTTATCTAAAATGTTATATAACATGTTTTTAAAAAATAAAAAATAACAGTTTTAATCATAAAATTCTATTGAACTATTTTTGTTCGTTAAATTCATGTCAGATAGAAAAAAAAAAAAAAAAATACTATTTGAATTTATAATATGCATCATCAAGTTAATTAAATTTTGTTTTTTATTTTTAATTTAAAAAAAATGTTTATTTTTTACTCTTGAAAAGTGGAAGAACGACCAACCGATCTCAACGTCTATTGCGTTATCCAGAGAGTAAAGTTTTTAAACTTTTAGTCTGACTCTCTGGCAGAGAGATAATTAGCACTTTTCCTCCCTGTCTAGTTTCCCTAGCCCTTTTTTTTTTTTTATTTATTTTTTTTATGTCTTAAAGTGCTTGAGAATAGATATACCTAATTTTTCAAACTCAGCATTTTCCAATTTTCATTCTGTGATGTCTCACCCTCTACTTTTTCACTGTATATTTTCATGTTATTTTTATTTTTTTATTTGCCTCACTTATTATATGTGTATGTGCATTGAAAATAACAGTATCGTGTTGTTATCATAGCGGAAATGATATCTCCTCGATATAAAAAACTCTCATGTCTGTTAGAAAAGCATCCCTCTTCTTCTACGAGACACCAGTTTTTTATTTTTTTTCTCTAAGTACAAAAAATTTATCTTGACATTTACCTTGTGTTTTTTTTTTTTTTTTTTTTTTTCATTCTAAAAGAATAAATATATATTTTTAGAATAAAATAAATATTAAAATTTATCATATCTATATTTTAAATTAATATTTTTCAATTTTTCCTTTAAACATATTTGATCCGAAAAAAATATTTTCAAATTTATAAATAAAGAAATTTACTGTATAGAAATAAAATAAATTTTCAAGTGTTATTATAATACTATAAAAATATCAACGTCAATATAAAATTTGCTATTTTTTCTTTTTCAATTTAACTTGATCTAATTTCCTGCGAATTTAACGTTTTATTTTTTTTATTTCTACATCAACTATGAACATTTATAGCAATAAATATATGATTCCAACATATACACTCAGTTCTTTTCAATAAAGCCAGAACAAGCTTCATTTAATTTATATTTTTCGATGCTTTTATATTGAACGTTATATAAAAGAAACTGTAGAATATTATTGGAGTTAATTGGAAAAATACAAGCTTCATTTTCAAACATTCATTGTATTTTTTTTCTCCATTTTTTTTTATTATAATTTTATACTATTTTTATTTCGATTTTCATGTGTGTATAGTTTTTTTATATGGCGTTTATATTTCTCCATGTGACTGAGTGGCCTGAAGTACTTGAAAAGACGAGACAGAAAAAAAAATTAAAAGAAAAAATATCAAGTGGCCCACAGGCCTGGCATTCCAAAGGGATTCAGTTTTCACGTCTGACCCAGTTTATCTTTCCATTTTCTTCTCTCTTATTTTTCTCATATAATTTTTTTATTTCTTCCTGCCTTCTTTACCTTTTTATGCAGCTTCTATGCTTCCTCAATCTTATACATGATTTTTTTTTCTCCTTTTCTATTTTACAACCATCTCAAATTTAGATATGCTCTATTCGTTTTGAAAGAAAAAAAAACGATATTTTACTTTGAGATATCAGATTTTTATCGTCACATGTGCATCACGCATATTGTGTCAAAAAAATTTGTGATTTACGATAAAAAAAATGTTTTTACAATCATAAAAGTCAGACGAAAAAAGGTATAAAATTTTTTTTTAAAATTCAAGGGAAATCGAAATGTCCAAGAAATAATATAAAAAATATCAATAAAAAAAAATTTTCGTCACTATATTTTTATAATTGTAAATTTGATATTTTTATTTTTTTATTTTTTTAAATAACACTATTATTTAACGATTAAAAAAAACCATAAAAGTCGTATAAAAATTTTATTATTTAAAAATGAAAAAGTTAATTTAAATTTATATTTATTTGATGTATTTATTATCAACTTTTTGATTAACAACTCAGTGACATTATTATTTAATGAAAAGAAAATATATATATTTTTATTTCCACACATAATTATATTTTTTTAACATTATATATAATAAATTAATATTTTTTTATGTTATTTTTATTATTATCTCGGAATTTCTGTTATATTTAAATACACATTACTTGACAATTATAATAATTGATTTGATATTTAGTTGGGCTGTTAAAGAATAATACACTGCAGACAGACACAGTAGTCAGGGTCAGTCATTCTATTACGATGAATATTATAGTTATAATTTACTATTTAATAGATAATACATAAAATATATATGAATAATAAAAGGTAGAATGAAAAGGGGCGTAACTAATTTCATGTCAAACATTACCTTTGGGTTGCGGCTCGTGCAAGATAACGAGAAAAGCAATAGGTGTTGACCTCGAAACGTGAACAGCTAACTCGGCTCATTAAATTCAAACCCCAAAATTTTATATATATATAATAATTCCCTTTCATTACACACACCCTAACACCATCAAAGTTCAAGTAAAAATAATATTATTAAAAAAAATAAAAAAATTATTTAAAAAAAATTGATCCACGCCTTTTTTTTTCTTCCATGAAACAACCAATTTTTTAAATATTTATTTGGAGTAAAATAATTATTTAAATGATAATAATAATAATTTGACAAATGTTTACATTTAAATGTAATTTTTATGAATTTTTATTTCTTTTAAATATTATTTTTGCATTTTTTTTGTTAATTTAAAAAAAGAGTATGCCTTATGAGACCACCCTGACTGTCAATTCATCTTTTCTAGGTAGAAGTTTATTTACGCACCCTGGGGCGTGGCAATAAAACTACCGGTCCAAACTAAAATCTTTGAATTATATATATGTATTTATATATTGTGTATATATTGCGGCTTGAGTAAAGAACACAGTCAAAGCCAAATGAGTTGTAAAGAGCTGACATCAACGAGATAAAGTCAATGTGTAATATAAAAGAATTGCCGCCCGCCATATTGCTCATTCAAAATAAGACTAAAATATATATAAAACATTTATTTTTTTCGACAAGAAAAAATAAAATACACGAGCTTTAGTTTAAGTACATATATACACATGGAATATATATTTTTTTTAGTAGATTTTAAATCGAAAAATGAGATTTGCTGAAAAACGATATTTCAAAAGTATCAAGGGAAATGATTTTTTGTTGATTTTTTTAAATTTTTTTTTACTTTAACACTTTTTTTTGTTATATAAAAATTTAAGTTATGGTTTTAACTGACAGTGTGAATAACTGTTCACACAATTTGAGTTTGGTTTGGTGATATAATCTATTTTCCTTTCTTTTTTTTTTTTTTATATTTTAATTTTTTTTACCTTTGACTTTTTCTTGACCTATGCAAAAAATTTAAATAGCCGACATGTAAATTTGGACTTCCTTTTTTTATTTGACGAGTTGGCTTTTCTATTTTTATATTTTTTTTATCATTTTCTATTTTATTTTTGTTTATTATTGTCTGGGAGACTCCTTTTTTAGTGACTATTATTTTTAGGTCACTTAAATTTTTTATTATTAGAATTCTTCTTCTGTCTGTGACCAATGGAAAATAAAAATAATTATCAGTCAAAAATATGCAATTATTAATTTAAATATGCTAATATTGACACATTGTGTGACATGTACTTCCGTACATTTAATTTTTGAATTTTTTAAATAGCCATAAATAGGTGAAAATATTTTTAATTTTGTCATTTCCGTTTGAAAATTAATTTATGATTCGAAGCATATATTTAAACTCTTCTGTTCTCCAATTTAAATAATATATAAAGCATGAAATTAAAAATTAAAATTTTCAACAATAGAAAGACACAGTTGTCACTGTCTCATGCAACATTTTTCCCAACAAAAATTACAATCAAATAAATTATTTATTCTTGAAATTTTCATACAACAAGTCTATCTTTAGTGCCAAAAAAGTTTCAGTGACCCAAAGCTCAATTCAGTTCTAAATAAATAATTAAAATATTATTTTTAATGGAAAAAATTCAATAAAACTTAGATCGGATTGTAAAGGTTGAACGAAAAATAATAAAATAGAACAAAAATTCTTCATCGAATTTTATCCTGTCGTAAACATCCAATAAAAATAAGAATATTAAATTTTATTTTTTTCTTTAAAATAAAAATAAATTAAAATTATTTAAATAAAAGTTATTAGAATGATAATCAATAATAAAAATAAAAAAATAAAATAAAAATGATTTATATATTTAAATTAAAATAGAAGTGAAAAACATATTGGTGATGACAAATTTTTCATAAATTAACTTATTGAATTATGTAAAATAGCAATTAACCTCAACATATTTAGTAATGGCACTCATGGGACTTTCATATTTTGAATATTGATGAATATTTAAATGTCATTTTTCAATGTTGCTGATTTATTTTTGTATTTTAATCTACAAATATTATATTTTACATTTTACAAAATAAAATTTATAATTAGTTTTAATTTTTTCATTTAAAACTTGAATTTCATTGTCATTTAAATTTTTTTTATAAATTTATTTGAATTGAAATTATCAACTCTTTTCATAATCACAGCATGCATACATTAAATTACTAGAAATAATCAAATTCGACGACAATAAAATAATTTCGATTGTTCAAATGACAAATATGATGATGATGATAATATGAGTGATATTGTTAGGACAACAATGATACAATAATTTAACATTCGGATGATTCTTTTACCAGTAGTAATGCTTTTGACCAGCTCCTCTTTGATTTATAATATTTTAAATTACATTTACTGTGATGAAAATTTCAACATGTTCTGTGACAACACGCCCCAATGATTACTAGAGATTTGCAATAGTTCATCTACCACTGTATGAAATTATAATGACAGTGTTGCATGAATGCTTCTCATTTGATGCGTTCGCTTAAATTTGTCATTAATAATATCAGTATTTTCGTACACATGATATTACCTGTAAATCATCATGCAAAATATTAAATATTTTTTTCATTTTAAATATATTTTTTTTATTGTTCAAATGGCAAAAGAAATCATTTATCTTTATCAAATTGTTCAGGTCCAAGTTATTGTAAATCAAAATGAAATATAATTCTATACTTTTATTAAAACAAAAAATAATTATATAATATTTTTGTTTTTACCCTGAATTTATTTAATTTTAAAACGAAATCCCTTTTCTTTTTTGCCATTTGAATATATAAAATGGATTTTTGATATCATTAATTAAATAAAAACTTGTTTCTGGCGATTTGAATGTTGAAATATAAAATTTATCTAAATTATGACATTGTAAAATATAAAACGACGATAAATATTATTGATATTTATTGTATTTATTATATTTACATGTTCAATGTTTGATATTTATATTTATATTTATGTCGATATAAAATACAACACAACATCTTATCGACGTACTTGTATTAAACACACTGAATTTAATGGGTTTCATTTTGAAAAGTATATACATTGTATGTATATATAAACAAGACATTGAATATTTGAAAATATTAAAGTGAATAATATACCCAACGGCGATTCACTATGATAAAAAAAATATATATGATAAAATAAAATAAGCGAAAACAGTAAAGAGGATCCCTGTGTTTATACAAAGTCATATGAGACTGAATCTATACAGAATGAAAAAGCTCAGAGTCAGTAAAGAAAAATGAAAAGAGAACAGAATAGAACAGGTAGATATATATGACCTCCATAAAACGTACAAGTTTTTTTTCTTTTTGTTACTTTTTTTTTTCATCAATCGATGTGCGTTAGTATGTATGAAGAATTCATGCCCCAATGCCAAATATCTTGACTCTGGATATATATTTTTTTTATGTATATCATGAAGTTGTTGGGGTGGAAAAAAAGCTCAAAAAAAAAAATTATTTGATCTTACAATTTGCAATTCGTATATCTACTCGGCAATTCTCAATATAAAAAAGCAAAAAAAAATAATAAAAAAAAACAAAATAATTGTCGATAAATCCACGATGCAAAATTAAATTTATAAATTTTTTTTTTTTTCTATTTTTTATTTATTTATAACTAATTTATCATTGACTACTGGTAAAAAATTTTGCTATCATATTTGTTATTTAATTATTTTTAACTGTAATAAACTTGAATTGATGAAAAAAAATGTAATAATTTTTTTACTTTTTAAACTTTTCAAAAGATAAATTTGTTCTTGCGTCTCGTTGGCAAATTGACAACATTTCAACTTATTGTAAAGAATAAATAAATAAAAAAAAAATTTATATATATAAATAAATAGAAATAGCGAAACACTCTGCATACAAAAGTGAAAAACTCACTTACCTACTTGGTAAATGTACTTTCGACCCTCGAAAATATTTTAAAACTAAGTTGAATTGAAAATAAAAAAAAAAAGAAAAGAAATATAAAATCATGACAACTTTTGGTCTTGCAAATATCGTGTTTTTTCAAAGCCAATAATATACCAGTGTTTATTGATGATTTTCCCTTTTTTTTTTTCACTTTTTATTAGTCGATAGTTAAAGTAAATTGGATCAATAGACTCTTGCAGTATTTTTTTCATATTATATTTTATGTTTGACTTTGTTATTTTATTATTTTAAATATAATTTACAATCATTATCATAACTTTTTTTTAATAATAAAACTTGTCATGATTGTGTCACAAAATAGCCACGTTGAAGACTCAAGTACACCGGTTACCAAAACGTTCTGTTTATAAATTATTACTCGATATTTCAAGCATAACGTCATTTCCGGCAATGTGCTGCTTTGACTTCCGTGCAATGATGAATTCATTGAAAATTTACTATCATTAATGATGCCATTTTTTTATGTGTATAAAATCATTGAATTTTGAGATTTATATGGTTTTTTTTCTCTTTAAATTTATTGTTTTTACTGCAAGGGTAAATTTACGCGAATGTTTTATCATCAACATCGTCATTTGAGATATACAATTGAACAGAGTGTCGGGTGACAAATTGAAACGCATATCTCGTTTCAATTTGTCAGTACAAAGTAAAAATAAAAAAAGTAATTTAAAAATAAAATAGAAGTTCGTTGGCATGGTAAGACAATTGTTTGTGCGAATAATGAATGGCTGAATTACTGAATGTATGAGAGGGATTAACTATTGTTTTTTTTTTTTTTTTATTTTTGAAAGGGAAAATTGAAAAAACGTTCGAGTAGTTTTTTTTTTGTCCAACCAATTATCACTTTTTTTTTTTTGTTTTAATATTTTGAAATAATATCTGCGAGTATTGAGATAATTAAATATTGAAAACTATAGAGATAATAATAAAGGGAGAGGAGATTTTGATTGTGAAATTTTTTTAAAAATAATTTTTAGCTTCTATTAAAAATGTTTTAAAAAAATATAGAATGTAATTTATTGCTCGGACAATTGAGATGGTTATTTTTATTAAAAATAATTTCGTGGTATTAAATATAATTTGAAGATAATAATACTAAAATTATATAGAAATAAATAATTTCTTAATCCTTTAAATTTTGAATATATAAATTTAACTCTTATGCCCTCGCTCTGATTTCATTAAATACTTTGAAATTATAAATAAAAAAAATCTCTATGAAAAATAGCGACATGTATTTTCAGAAATGATAATTATTCAACTTTTAAAATCATAATTTTAACTCGGATTAATAAAGTGATATCTTGAGTAATAAATAAAAGCCTAAAACAACAAAATTTTGAATATTTTATCGTATTTTTTTGTTCTAAATAAACAAAATTTTTATTCCATCGAAAATATTAAAAAAATAAATTTTATATGCTTTATTACGTAGGCAATTAAGACAATTATTTTTATTCAAAATTATTACATGATATAAATTAAAGCTTAAAACAACAGTCTTAAAATACATCTCAGTATTTTTTTAACAAATAATTTTTACACTTTTAAAAATTCAAAAAACAAAATTTAATAATAAAAATTCTGTCAACGTTTACTAAATTTTTTCATTCAATTATTTAAATATAACTAGATAAAATTAAAGACAAAAAATAATAAAAAAATTAACAGTATTTTACTGTTACAATTAAATTGAGTGAAAAATAAAATTAAAATTTTAAAAAATGTGTTTAAAATTTGCCTGCGCTAAAAATAATAAATATGTACTTGAAAATAAAAAGCAATTTTTTAAACAAGAAAAAGGTATAATAGAATTTTAAGTTTCATGAATTTGTATTGTAAAAACATCTGGCATATTTTTGTATAAATAAACCGCCCACGTTGCGTGATGTATATACGCGTAAATTGGAATAAATAGAGTAAAGAAAACTGGACAATACCAACAATACACAGTGGGAATTTGCAAGCGGTGATTTTGCATTTGGTCTTGAATCAAGTGAAAAATAAAATAAAAAATTAAAAAGAAATGAAAAAATAAAAGTGCAGAGAGAAGGAGAGAGTAATAAAAAGTTTTTCAATGAAAATAAAAAATAAAAGGGGAAATCTATGTATACAGTTTGAATTTTTAGTTGTTCGTATTTCATCAAATTGTATGTTCTCTTCAATGTACAGAGGAACAATATACCTATGCTTGTCTCATTTCCACTTTGTGACTGACAGACTGACACCTGGACCAACACCCTTCGACAAAATTCACGTCAACAATTTTTTTTTTTATTATTATTTTCACTGTCCTATATAAAATTTTTTTTAAAAAACTCTTTTTTACTTTCTAAATTTTCAACGCTTTTATTTTCATTTTTCAATTTTATTCCTGCTATTGTTAACGATTTTAAAAAAATATTGAGTCAGCTTAATTATTAATATTAATATTTTTTTATTTTACAAACAAAACAAAGTGTCGCTTCGATTACTTGTTTTTTTATTTAGAATATTTTTTTGAATGAATTTTTATTCATTTTGTTTATACTGACTGGATGAATTATAGTTGAATTAATTTCAGTCAGTTGAATGATTTGAAAGAAAAAAAAGCTTGTCGGAAAATAAAAAATACAAAAAATTATAATAGTAGAATTGATTTTAATAAAATATAAAAATCAAAGTGCAGTGTATATAGCGACAAATTTGCAATGCAAACTTGACGGTGGTTATGTTGGAAAAATAGTGAAAAATAAATGAATGGAAAAAAAAAAAAAAAAAAAAAAAAAAAAAAAGCGAAAGAGAGAAAAAAAAGAAAAAAGAAAGAAAAATAGTCG